>JAOTQR010016517.1:0-17499 GCA_025774065.1 Solanum ossicruentum
AGATATTTAAGTACATGGTTTATTGTATGATTTTGGCACTTGATCAAGCGGCGAGACCGCATTATTTTATGTATGATGTGATTATTAGGCGGCAGGACCGCAACGGAGACCTTGTCGTCCCGCTTTTATGTATATGTATAAAGAATTATGTATTATATTGCTGTCTGGGATGCTGCTGAGTTTTATTGCAGGTGAGGTTAGCTAATAAAACAGAGGAAACCCTACCGAAATTATGGCAGGTTTCCAGGTCGGATAGATTGGGAGATTCGAATTAGTATGTGTCTAGGTGCCCCTATCGGGCACTGGTTACGACCCTAGGATGGGGTGTGACAGTCTCTTTTTTTGTGAGGTCAATAGGTTAATTTCAATAATCAATTAGTTTTTTTGGTTTGTTTTTAAAAAAATTTAAAATCAAGCAGCTGAAGCAGACACGTCAATGGACAACTACCTGCTAAAGCATACAGCCGAAGCAGGCATGTCATCCAATAGTTGCTTGATTTAGCTGCTACGTAGCCTCCTAAAAAACAAGCGGCCAAAGCAGGCACGTCAATGGATAGCTGCTTGCTAAAGCAAATAACTGAAGCAGACATATCTTCCGGTAGCTGCCTGCTTCAGCTGCTCTGTAGCCTCCTCTATATATTAGAATTATTACTACTATTAATTATGTAGATTTATGATAATTTTTACGTAGTTTTCTAATTAAATAATATATACTATTTCTTTTTTCTCATTTTATGGATGCGGATAGATTAATTTCAATAATCATTTAAATTTTGTATTTGTTTTTTAAAAAAATTGAAGCTGTCAAATATCATGATTTATAGCATCTTTTATACTTATCTAGATTCATAGTAATTTTAACGTAGATTGCTATTTAAATAATATATGTTATTTCTTCTGTTCCCTTTTATTTGTCGTAAATAGATTAATTAAAATAATCAACTGAATTTTTTATTTGTTTGTAAAAATTTTTAAAATCAAGCAGCTGAAGCAGAGATGTCAATAGGCAGCTTCTTGCTTAAGCAAGTAGCTGAAGTAGAGATGTTGTCCAACAATTGTCTTGCTTGAACTGCTTCAAAAATTTTAAAATCAAACCGCCGAAGCAGACACATCAATAGGCAGTTGTCTGCTTAAGCAAGCAACTGAAACAAACATGTCGTCCAATAGCTGTCTGCTTCAGTTGCTTTAATGAAGCAGCTGAAGCAGACACGTGAATAAGCAGTTGTCTGCTTAAGCAAGCAGTTGAAGCAGGCATATCGTCCAACAACTACAAGCAGGCATATATATATATATAACTATTCGATATATTTAAGTTGTTAAACTTTTATTGGTGGCATATAAAATGAGAGAGATAAAGTAACAAATTTTTGAAAATAATGTAGAAAGTGCAGTAAATCTCAATAATTAATTTTAAAAAACATGTAAAAAATGAATTGAGTCTTAAAATTTTATCAGTGTCACATAAAATGGGACAGAAAAAGTAATATATATTTGGAAATACTGCAAAAAATAATGTAAATCTCAAAAATTAACATCTTAAAATAATTAAAAGACATATAAAAAGTTCGACTAACTTTTGAAATTTTGTTAGTGCGCATAAATTGAGATAGAAGAAGCGACATATATTATTTAAAATAACATAAAATCATTATAAATCATAAAAATTAATAATTTTAAATATTTAAAAGAAATATAAAAAGTTTGGTTGATTCTCGAAATCCTATGAGGGCCACATTAATTGAGACGAAGGAAGTAATATGTATTATTTGAAAACTACTTAAAAAGTATTATAAATCAGATAAATAACTACTTAAAATACCTCAAAATTGTATTAAAATTATTGACTCTTTAAATTTTATCTAGATAACATAAATTAAGAAAGAAAAATAAAGATAATTACACTCACAAACCATTGAAAAAAATTATTTATATAAAAAATGGCTCTCATTGTTAATTACATAAAATGGTCTTTCGGACAATGTTTCTTAGCAAACATGGCCATTCGGTTGTTTGCTTCCAATTTGGCACCTTGACATATCAATTTAACGAGTAATAAATGCCCATGTTGGGCTATTGAATTTCTTTTTTCCTTTTTTTTCTTTTTAAATTTTGTCATTTCCTCATATATATAGTAGTGCTGTTTTTTTTTCTTAATTTTGGTTCTGGCGTTTTGCTTTCTTTCTTTTCTTAACTGGAATTTTTTTTCACAATATTTAAGTAAAAACAAAAAAAGAAAAAACTTTTTCAATGTTGAAATTGTTTTTTGGTTGCTTTTTTTTAAAAGTTTTTTTTCCTTTCTTAATTGTTTCACAAAATTATCATTTTATTATTTCTTGTTTGCTTTTTTAATTTTATTGAGGTTGGAATGCACAATAGTCAAATAAATATCAATACTAATACATTAAATAATTATTAATACAATATTGATACATAATTATGCACCATTTATGTAATCTTGATACATAACATACCTATTTATATAATATTGATACACGTTTGTATACAATTTATACAATATTGATACATGTTTACAAATTATTTATATAATAATGATACATTAAAAAAAACCTCTCTTTTTCTCTCAGTGCACATCAGTGTGCACTAACCTGCACCCCGCCGGAAATGGTGAGAGGAAGACCACGCTAGCTAGCACACAAGCAACAGGAGGAAGAAATATTACAAGGTCTCTATGCTAATTCATATATAACAACTAACTAGCTGAATGAACAGACATCTGAAACTAGATCTAGCTTAGTGGAGAAGGAACCAACGACTCCAAAAATAGGAACGCAAATGAGGGAGGAGAAAGCCAAGGTGAATGAGGATTGGCTAGAACTATTGAGCCCTAAAGATGTAGAAGGAAGCACATAAAGCTACCTATAGGAAACCACTGGAACAGTAACAAACAATGGAGATAGATCCAACTCAGGAATCACGCGGAAGCAGCTGGAGGAAGCACCGGGGAAACCTTGGGCTAAGCTATTTGCAACAAATCGTCTGACAACTCGAGGTATGGACGTTACTTATATCGCCTTATGTATAATAGAGGGAGAGAAAGTAGTGAAATACTGCGTAAAGACATTGCTGACGAAGACACAAAATGGAAACCATTGATAGTTGTAATGACACATTATGTCATTTTGAGAATTAGTGATATTGATTCCCTAAAAGTTCTATCTTGAAATAATTTAAATGGGTATTTTGGACTATTCAATAACTATGGTTATTTAGTTTATGGGTAAATCTAGATATTAATATAAGAGGTGGGTTAAATGTTAATTTAGTTAAAATTCTATACCTAATAATAATAATTTGAGTTAAATAGGGTAAAGATTGTCCTTGGAGTCATAGCACGAGGAAAACCATATTTTGGTGGAGATCATCCTAGAGAATTGAGGTAAGAATTTCTATTTCAGGAGAATAAATTGCAAGTTTGAGGGTTACTGTTGTTTCTTGGATTCGTTAATCACTTATCTTAAGTATGGGTGTAACTTTCTCATGCCGATATGCTTCCCAGAGAATGCTCCAGTGATTGGCTTCATGTAATTGTAGTAAGTGACTTGTTTAGAAGTTTGCAAAATTGTTTGCAATTTGTACGTGGAAGGCATGGCATGGTTGAATTTCTCTTTTGTCTTATTATAGTCACATATAGGTACAAGTGGATTGGAAAACTTTACATGAAAATTGGGAACCTTTACATGTAATCAAGAACTTTCTTTCTATGTATGACATAATATATATTCTGCGCAGTGGTAGGTCCCTAATTTCAACCGTATTTGAGTATGTATATATGAATAAAAAGTAAGATGCTGCGAATAGAAAATTAAGGACTTTGATGCAATGTTAAGGTTCCAAAGAAAAACAATGACAACACATTCTGGGAATTTGGGGGCAACATATTGTGATAATTTTATTTGGGGGGTTTAATCAAGGCTCAATCCTATACTTAAAATTTAGGAACTTGACTATAAAATTGGTTATTTTTGGGGTCTAAGCTAGACGTATAGTAACATGGGTGTTGTTCGTTTCAAAATTTAATTGTGAATTCTTATTGGATTAGATCGTGGTGTTTCAGATTCCATTCGGAAAGGGAAGGCTCAAGTGCTTGATTGATTGTCTTTGGCTAAGGCACGTGAATTTCTTAACCTTTTTTAAGTATATAGAATCTTGTACTTCTTGTGTGAGGTTTTAAGAACAATTTATGTAGGTATTGATTGAAATACTTTGAATTGGGTAATTATTCAATGACGATACTTGACTTGTGAATTAATGATGGCGATTAGTATATGTGAAATAGTGATTGTTTGTTATTGATATCTACGTGATACTTATTTTTAGATGTGAATATTGTTAAGCTTATGATGATATTGAGATATATGAGTTTTTATGGGCATCTTGCATACTTTATTTCCATGAACATGATTACTGTGCATTTACTATGTGTTTGCTGGATGGTCCAAGGAAAGAAATGCAAAATCGAAGGAAAATGGTTCCGGCTAATGAAAAAGAATGGGAATTAAATAGGTTACTATGATACGAGGGACGTGTTGCGCGCCACGATGGATACTATGATTTGAGGGTCGTGTCGCATGCCACGATGGATACAGGGTCCATGTGTGGCCCCCATGGTTCTGACTGAGGCATGTTTATGATCAGCGGATGTGTATCGTAGGACAGACATGCATCATTCTACGTGAAATTACATTGCATTGCATTACATCTCACGACATTCATTTTCATCCCATAATGCTCTGGCATGTTATGATTATATGAAGTGCTATTGATATTGGTCATTCATTATATCAATGACTTGTTTATGTCTTTACATAATTAGTTTTGGTATTGATTTAATGCCACTTGATGAATTAGCGAGAATTTGATAAATTGTAGAATTTTCCCCTATGACTTGAAAGTGGGATAAATGAGGATAATACAATCATAGGCTTTGATCATAGAATTTTCGAATGGTGTGATTGTGAAGGTTATGAGTTAGATTGTAGTTGTGGGGGTTTGTTTGGAGTGTTGGAGGTACCAGTATTCTATATTACTTAATTTTATGTTTATTAGTTCACTTGTTGGGTACTGCGTGTTTGGTACTCACCTCTTGCTACAACATTTTTTGTAGGTTACAAGCCCGGATCATCGTGATATTCTTTACTCTTCCTTGTTCGTGGCTTCCTATGGAGATTGTGAGAGGTAGTTGTTTGTCATCTCAGCTGACTTCTTGCTCCTATTTATGATTTTGTTCTATTTTAGAAACAATGTAATTGGATACTTGTATTTTCCTTTCGAATCCATTGTAATACAGTAAAAGCTTGGGCACGTGACAACCAGATTTTGGGGGTTTTAATCAAGTTGACTCGTTACCCATAATTGAACTTTCACTTTTATTATAATTCTGCATTTTAATGTTATAGTTGGGTTGTAGGATGACTTGTCTTGGTGGGATAACACAAGTGCCATCACGCTCATTTTTGGGTTGTGACATTGGTATCAGAGCCTAGGTTCGTAGGTCTCACGTGCATACATGCTGAGTCTAAGTAGAGTGTCAAGGATTGGTATGAAGATGTCCGTACTTATCCTTGAGAGGCTATGGAGATTGTTAGGAAACTTCCCTTTATTTATTCTTTCTTATCGTGCGTGATGATGTTTGTTGGTACTGAGTATGCCCGTGTTCTTTTGACAGATGGCGATGACTAGAGCTAACGTTCCTTGTGGTAGAGGTGAGGAAGCTTTTGAGGCAGTTTTTGAGGCCCAGTTAAAGTTAGGGGTAGAGATCAAGCCAGAAGTCGTGCTCGTGGAGCAGCACCAGGGAGAGGTCGTGCTAGGGAGGTCTCTTCAGAGCCTATGGCTGACCTTAAAGGGAACCAGGTCCCTTCAGAGCACGTAGCCTCACCATTGTTGTAGGATACTTTATTGAGGGTGCTGAATGTACTTGAGGGTCTTGGTTTGAGCAGTAATACGAGAGGCACGCCAGGCGGTTCTCAAATCGAAGGAGGATCTCAGACCCCAGATTAGCATCATGTTCGACTGGTCCATGATCCGATAGAGCAGCCACCAGTGGGTACTAGAGTTGAGATTGATCCTGCACCAGCTATTGAGGTTCGGGGTACACCTATGCCTACCTTGACTGAGAGTGAGCAGTGCTGCTATAAGATATTTAGGAAGATGAACCCACCTCAATTTCAGGGTGGAAAGACTGAGGATGCTTATGAGTTTCTGACTACTTGTAAGGAGCTGTTGAATACTGTTGGCTTAGCTGAGTCACATGGGGTTCGATATGTTACTCTTCAGCTTCGTGGGCCAGCCAGAGAATAGTGGAGGACATATTCAGGATCCTTGCCTGTGAGATCTCCCGCAATATCTTGGGAGATGTTCTCTGGCACTTTTTCTGATAGATTTGTCCCTTAAAGTGTAAGGGAGGAGAGTCTATTGAGATTTGAGATCCTGAGGCAGGATGGCCTATCAGTCACCGAGTATGAGACTCGTTTCTATTAGTCGTCTAGACATACTACAACCATTATTCCAAACGAGATAGAGAAAGTTCATAGGTTTGTGAGAGGATTGACCTCTTCTATTCGACAGGCAGTGCTTAGAATATCTAGAGATGGGACCTCTTTCCAGTCTGTTGTGAGTGTTGCTAAGGAGGCAGAGCTGATTGAGAGAGAAGACTTTGGGGACCCTAAGAGGGCTCTTGCATCCGGTCAGTTTCTGGTACCTCCTCTGGGGGTAGAGGGTTCTATAGAGGGGGTGGCTCATCCCAGCGTCGAGGACCCTTTCATGCATCATTACCGACTTCAGAGGGTGGTCAAACACATCGTGGGTCTACAGGGCAAGACAACTATGGTAGTTTGTCTGGATCCGCATGTCAGTTCCAGGGTCAGAGGTTTTGTTATGGTTGTGGGGATCCTGATCACTTGATGCGACAGTGTCCCTTATCAGGGGGACAAGGTGGGCCCTACCCCAGATCTTCAGTTCAGACTAGACCATCAGTATCACCACCATATAGAAGGCGAGGTAGAGCTAAGACAGATAGAGATGGTCGTATTCCAGGTAGAGGAGCGGGTGATACCATAGTCCCACAGAGTGTAGGTAGAGGTATTGCTCAGACAGGCGATGGTAGGGGACCACATTGCTATGCATTTCCAGGGAGGCCCGAGGCAGAGGCTTCTGATGCAGTCATCAAAGGTATGATCCCAATTTTTCACTGACCTGCGTCTATATTATTTGATCCTGGATCTACCTACTCCTATGTGTCATCTTACTTTTGCACCTGGATTTGACTTGTTATGTGATCGTATGCCTGTACCCATTCATATTTCTACACGAGTAGGTGAGCCTTCAGTGGTGGATCGAGTATATCGATCCTGTATTGTCTCTTTGTCTGTGTATGATACTTGGGTAGATATGATTATTCTGGAGATGGTAGATTTTGATGTTATCTTAGGGATAGATTGGCTTTCCCCATATCATGCTATTCTTGATTGTTATGCAAAAACGGTGACCTTAGAGATGCCTGGGGTACCAAAAATTGAGTGGAAGGGTGATAGTGGTTCTTATCCAAGCAAAGTCATCTCTTACGTCCGTGCTCAGAAACTTATTGATAGGGGGTGTATATCCTACTTGGCTTTCATTCGGGATACTAATGTTGATACACCCTTTATGAAGTCTATTCAGGTGGTTTAAGAGTTTGTAGTATTCCTCCCAATAGGGATATTGACTTTCCTATTGATCTAGAGCCGGGCACAAAACCTATCTCCATCCCTCCATATCGAATGGCTCTAGCTGAGTTGAAGGAATTAAAGGAGCAACTTCAAAACTTGTTGAGTAAAGGGTTTATTCGTCTTAGTGTGTCAACTTGGGGTGCCCTAGTCTTGTTTGTGAATAAGAAAGATGGGTCCATGAGGATGTGTATTGATTATAGGCAGCTGAACAAAGTGACTGTAAAGAACAAATATCCTCTTCCTCGTATTGATGACTTGTTTGATCAGCTTCTTGGAGAAGCTTTGTTTTCTAAGATTGACCTAAGGTCTGGGTATCATCAGTTGAGGATTAGGGCATCTGATATCCCTAAAACAGCTTTCCGAACTCGTTATGGCCACTATGAATTTTTGGTGATGTCCTTTGGGTTGACTAATGCCCCTGCAGCGTTCTTGAAGTTGATGAATAGGGTGTTCCGTCCGTACTTAGACTCTTTTATTATAGTATTCATCGATGACATCTTAGTATATTCCAAGACTGAGGCTGATCATGTTAGCCACTTGAGGATAGTGCTACAAAGCTTGCGGGAGGAAAACCTATATGCAAAATTCTCCAAGTGTGAGTTTTGGCTTGATTCAATAGTATTTTTAGGGCATGTGGTGTCTAAAGAGGGGATCAGAGTAGATCCGGCTAAGGTTGAGGCGGTTAAAGGGTGGTCGAGGCGAACTTCAGCTACTGAGATTCATAGTCTTGTAGGGTTAGCAGGGTACTATCGACGGTTTATTCAGGGGTTTTCTTCCATTGCAGCCCCATTGACTAGGTTAACTCAGAAGAATGTATCTTTTCATTGGATCAATGAGTGCGAGGCCAGCTTCCAAAAGATCAAAACCTTGTTTACTTTAGCTCCCATTCTGACCTTACCTGAGACAGGTGTGGACTTTACAGTATATTGTGATGCGTCAGGAGTGGGGTTAGGCGGTGTATTGATGCAAAGGGGTAAAGTGATTTCCTATGCTTCTAGACAATTGAAGGTTCATGAAAAAGATTACCCTATCCATGACTTAGAGCTAGCAGCTGTGGGTTTTGTTCTTAAATTGTGGCGTCATTACTTATATGGTGTGCATTGTAAGGTTTTCACTGATCATAGAAGCCTTCAGTATATATTCAGTCAAAGGGATCTAAATTTGAGGCAGCGTAGGTAGATGGAGTTACTAAAGGACTATGATTTAACCATCCTATATGATCCAGGGAAGGCGAATGTTATGGCTGATGTCTTGAGTAGGAAAACTTCTATCATGGGGATTCTAGCCACCATTCAAGTGGGGGAGGGACCTTTGGCCAGGAATGTTCAGCATCTAGCTAACGGCCTAGTCAGGTTACAACTTTCTGATGAGGGTTGCGTACTTGCTTTCCTTGAGGCTCGTTTTTCCTTGATGGACTAGATTCGAGCACGTCAGTTTGAGGATGAGAATTTATGTCTCATCAGAGACAAAGTGACCAGATGAGAGGCTAAGGAAGCAATGCTTGATCCTGATAGTGTTTTAAGGATTGAGGTCGAGTCTGTGTGCCTAAGGTAGATGATTTTATGAGATTGATTCTTGAGGAGGCTCATTGTACTCGTTATTCCATTCATCCAGGAGCAGCAAAGATGTATCATGACCTGAGTCAGCACTATTGGTGGTGTGGCATGAAGAAGGATATTTCAGAGTTTGTGGCTAACTGTTTGACTTGTCAGCAGGGTAAGTGTGAGCAGAAGCGTCCTAGAGAAGAGTTTCAGAGGATGCCCATTCCTACATGGAAGTGGGAGCGAATCACTATGGATTTTGTGGTGGGTTTGCCTACTACTATAGGCGTTTATAACTCTATTTGGGTGGTCGTGGATCGATTGACTAAGTTTGTCCATTTCATTTCGGTCAAGATCAAGTATACAGAAGAGAAGTTAGTTGAGCTTCACATTAGTCAGATAGTTAGATTGCATAGTGTGCCCATTTCTACCATTTCTGATAGGGGTTCACTCTTCACTTCACATTTTTGGAGGGCCTTACAGCATGGTCTAGGTACTCAGCTGGTTATTAGCTCAGCCTTTCACCCTTAGACAGATGGATAGTTTGAGCGGACTATTCAGGTGTTGGAGGATATGTTGTGAGCGTGTGTGATTGATTTTGGTACCCGTTGGGACCAATACTTACCATTAGCAGAGTTTTCCTACAATAATATCTATCACTCCAGGATTCAGATGGCTCCATTCGAGGCATTGTATGTTAAACGGTGTAGATCTCCGATTGGTTGGTTTGATTCTGCTGAGATGAACTAATTAGATGCGGACTTTCTAAGAGATGCTATGGAGAAGGTCCGCATGATTCAAGGTAGATTGTTGATAGCCCAGAGTTGGCAAAAGAGTTATGCAGATAGAAGGGTCCAAGCATTAGAGTTTATGAAGGGCGATCACATTTGGCTCAAAATATTACCCATGAAGGGTGTGATGCGGTTTGGGAGGAAAGGCAAGCTTAGCCCTCGATTTATTGGCTTATTTGAGATTTTAGAGAGAGTTGGAGAGGTGGCCAATAGACTAGCCTTGCCACCTAGCTTATCATCTGTACATCCTGTGTTCCATGTTTCCATGCTTCGGAAGTATGTGCCCGATAAGTCTCATATACTCTCATTTGATTCGATGGCATTGAACCCAGACTTGTCATTCGAGGAGGAGCCTATTGCTATTTCGTATAGACAAGTTCGCAAGCTTAGAAATAAAGAGATTGCTTCTATGAAGGTACAATGGAGGAACCGTCCATTTAGAGAGGCGACTTGGGAGATGGAGTCTGACATGCGCGCTAAATATCCCCGTCTCTTCGAATCTTCAGGTACTTTCTTCTACCCTATTTTCGAGGACGAACATGATTTTAGTGGCGGATAATGTAATGACCTGTTAGGTCATTTTGAGAATTAGTACTCTTGGTTCTCTACAAGTTCTATCTTGAAATGATTTAAATGGGTATTTTGGACTATTCAATAACTATGGTTATTTAGTTTATGGGTAAATCTAGATATTAATATAAGTGATGGGTTAAATGTTAATTTAGCTAAAATTTTATACCTAATAATAATAATTTGAGTTAAATAGGGTAAAGATTGTTCTTGGAGTCATAGCACGAGGAAAACCGTATTTTGGAGGCGATTATCTTAGAGAATTGAGGTAAGAATTTCGATTTCAGGAGAATAGATTGCAAGTTTGAGGGTTACTATTGTTTCTTGGATTCGTTAATCACTGATCTTAAGTATGGGTGTAATTTTCTCATGCCGATATTCTTCCCAGAGAATGCTCCAGTGATTGGCTTCATGTGATTGTAGTAAGTGACTTGTTTAGAAGTTTGCAAAATTGTTTGCAATTTGTACGTGGAAGGCATGGTATGGTTGATTTTCTCTTTTTTCTTATTATAGTCACACATAGGAACAAATGGATTGGCAAACGTTACATGAAAATTGGGAACCTTTACATGTAATCAAGAACTTTCTTTCTATGTATGATATAATATATGCAGGGCGTACTATTCTGCGCAGTGGTTGGCCCCTAATTTCAAGAGTATTTGAATATGTATATATGAATAAAAAGTAAGATGCTGCTAATGGGAAAACTAAGGACTTTGATGCAATGTTAAGGTTTTAAACAAAAACAATGACGACACATTCTAGGAATTTGGGGGTAGCATATTTTGATAATTTTATTTGGGGGGTTTAATTAAGGCTCAATCCTATACTTGAAATTTAGGAACTTTACTATAGAATTGGTTAGTTTTGAGGTCTAAGCTAGACGTATAGTAACATGGGTATTGTTCGTTTCAAAATTTAATTGTGAATTCTTATTGGATTAGATCGTGGTGTTTCAGATTCATTTCATAAGGGGAAGGCTCAAGTGCTTGATTGATTGTCTTTGGCTAAGGCAAGTGAATTTCTTAACCATTGTTAAGTATATAGAATCTTGTACTTCTTGTGTGAGGTTTTAAGAATAATTTATGTAGGCTTTGATTGAAATATTTTGAATTGGGTAGTTATCCAATGAAGATATTTGACTTGTGAATTAATGATGGAGATTACTATATGTGAAATAGTGATTGTTTTTTATTGATATCGACGTGATACTTACTTTTAGATGTGAATGTTGTTAAGGTTATGATGGTATTGAGATATATGAGTTTACATGGGCATCTTGCATACTTTATTTTCATGAACATGATTACTATGCATTTACTATGTGTTTGCTGGATGATCCAAGGAAAGAAATGCAAAGGCGAAGGGAAATGTTTCCGGCTAATAAATAAGAATGGGAATTAAAGAGGTTACTATGATTCGACGGATGTGTCACGCGTCGTGACGGATACTATGATTCGAGGTTCGTGTCGCATGTGACAATGGATACATGGTCCATGTGTGTCCCTCATGGGTTCTGACTGAGGCATGTTTATGATCAGCGGATGTGTGTCATAGGACAGACATGCATCATTCTATGTGACATTACATCGCATTGCATTACATCCATGACATTCATTTTCATCCCATAATGCTCTGGCCTGTTATGATTATATGAAGTGCTATTGAAATTGGTCATTCATTATATCAATGACTTGTTTATGTCTTTACATGATTAGTTTTGGTATTAATTTAATAGCACTTGAAGAATTAGCAAGAATTTGATAAATTGTAGAATTTTTCCCTATGACCTGGAAGTGGGATAAATGATGATTATACTATCATAGGCTATGATCATAGACTTTTCGGATGGTATTATTGTGAAGGTTATGAGTTAGGTTGTAGCTGTGGAGGTTTGTTTGGAGTGTTGGAGGTACCGGTATTCTATATTACTTAATTTTGTGTTTATTACTTCACTTGCTGGGTACCGCGTGTTTGGTACTCACCCCTTGCTACAACAGTTTTTGTAGGTTAGGAGCCCGTATCGTCGTGATACTCTTTACTCTTCCTTGACCATAGCTTCCTGTGGAGATTGTGAGAGGTAGTTGTTTGTCATCTCAGCTGACTTCTTGCTCCTATTTATGATTTTGTTCTATTTTAGAGACAATATCATTGGATACTTACGTTTTCCTTTCGAATCCATTGTAATACATTAGAAGTTTGGGCACGTACAACCAGATTTTGGGGGTTTTAATCAAGTTGACTCGTTACCCATAATTGAACTTTCACTTTCATTATAATTCCGTATTTTTAATGTCATAGTTGGGTTGTAGGCCGACTTGTATTGGTGGGATAAGACAAGTGTCATCACGCCCATTTTTGGGTCGTGACAATAGTCTTATATATCGTAGGTGCAACACTAACCATAGGAGCAACGAAAAGATTTATAGCCAATAAAGGAGAATTTTCAGTTAAACCGATGGTGTTGTATCATTCAAATGAGTATTTTGTTATCAGATTTTCAAACAAGGAGGAACAAATAAACTATTGTGCTCAAGTCCCCATCATATTCTTAAACAACCTATCACCATGACTGTCACGATCCAAACCTAGGGCCTAGTCATGACACGACGAATGAGAAGTCCATAGACAACCCAAACAAGCCTCTTCATTGAAACATGCACACATCCTTGGTTGTGGAAGCAAAACTAAACAATAACAAGAGTCGAGAAGTAAAAAGGGAAAGAGGGGCTAAGGGAAGTCTTTCAAATACATAGAAACATAAGAAGGGTCCAGCTTGAAAACATATACAAACTTAGTATCCAACAACATCTCTACTTTAGAATGGAGCAGAGGCCTAGACACTCAGAGCTCACCCTCATAGTAGCAAATATTCAACATAAGAAATACGTCTTAACATAACAAGAAATAAGTAGATATTGTCCTCAGAATTGAGGACTCACTAAAGCTTTCTTCCAAGTACCGAACTAGCCACATGGAGGAGGATGATCAAAAGGAGCTTCGACTCCTACATGGTCATATCATGTAGGCATAGGTATGCATTAGTACGTTTGAATGTACTAAGTATGAGGGATGCAATGCAACAATGATATAAACCACTATATTCAAAATGCATACATATAGGCAATGGATATAATCTCAATATGGCATGTATGATCAATGCTTGCAATAAAATATGTTTGTAAAATATTTAACTTGCACAGATGTGGGAGAAGACGTTATCCAAGATAGACCAAGCGAGCTGCTACTTGGAATCCAAGGAATGACATCCCCTTGTAAGGTGATCAAGGGCATGTCACCCCCTTGACAAGGTGTGGTCTACTTGCCAAGGTAAACCATACATGATAACATGAACAATCTGAGGCATGTCACCCCTCTAACAAGTGTGGTATAACAAGATGGATCCACTAGAAATCATAAAAGGGATAATATATTTAATCCCATGCGACACATAGTTTAGAGACTAAAGACTTTCTATAAGTACTGTAACACCCCACATTTTACATGTACTAATGCTATGTTAAAGAATCATGATATGGGTTGCTCAAATTAGCATCGTGCTTAAATCTAGTGTTAATGGGCGATATGTGCGTCTAACGCTTAAGGGAGTCGGGTGTATAGGTGTTTTGTGTTTAATTGAGGATATCACAGCCCTAAACAACGTAAGAGAATTAAAGTGTTTGTATGACTTAATAATCTAGTAGGTGAGTCACCTACTTGCTTAGCTTAAATGTGCTAGCTTAACGGAGACGAGGTCCGACGTCGAATATGCCCAAGTTCAATTACGAATAAAATCCATTTTAAAGGTGTGATTTTAGCCCATGTTTTAGCATCATAAATGGACCTTATTTTCAGTCTAAGAAGAATGTAATAAGGGCCCAAGTGTAACACAAACCACTTGGCTATTTGGGCCAAAAATCAACTAAGGAGAAAACTGAAAATTGGCATCCAAGGTCCATCAGACTTGATGCCCATTTAGGCCCAATTTTGGGGAACTAGCTGCTGAATAATCAGCCTAAGTATATGAGGTATTAGTTGGTCAATAGGTCAAAATAAATTCGGCCAAATAGCCTTATAAAAGGGGTCAAAACAGTTCCCCAATAATTCTCCACTTGCACAGAAAAAAAAAACAGCTTTGCTCTTTAAGTTTTCTCTCAACGCTTCTTGACCTTGAGCAGTAGCCAAAAGGATCTTTTAGGGTTCTTAAGGAGGATCTCAACTTTGAAGATAAAGGGAAGTGATTATAGTTGTGTTTTTAGTAAGGTTTCTTCATGAAAATTAAGAAGTATATGATAGTATGTTATGCTGAAAATTCTGGGCAGCATGTGTTCAGAAAATTGCTGCACTCTTGCCTTTTGTTTTAGTGAATTCTATATGGTTTGTGAGATATATTATGAAGAAAATTTGATGTTCTTAAGATGGTTTGAGTTATAGATATTACCCTAAGGTTTCTGCCCTGACTTTAATTCATTTAAATAATGAGTTTGATTGTGCTAACTTAAGGGTGATGTTGATTGGAAGTTGTGGGTTGTTGGATGGAAAACTATTGGCTCACATCCTTCATGACTTCTTAGGTGATGTTCTAAGACTATTTTAGCACTGTTTTTTTGTATAACTGTTTTTGGAACAGTTTGGTTAGAGTTGGAATAAGTTTGGAATTGTCGACGTCGAAATGTAGCAAAGGGGGTAACGTTATGCTGTCCATTTGTAGGTTGTGTAGTATTGTTATGTGCTATGCTTTGTGGGCTGTTGTAAGACTATTAAGGGTCTAAAACAAGATGTATATGATATATATATATAAGAATGGTTGCAAGAAAATACGATTATAAGTGACAAGATTGAAGGAATGCCTTTAGGGCGATAGTTATAAGCTTGCTGTCCGGATGTTAGTTTTTTATGATATTGGACTGCCTAGAAGTATTGTGTTGCTGCTAATACTAGTCTTATTTCCTAATATGCATTACATAAATATTTGAGGGAAAAGCAGCCACTCCAATGTAGTAACGAGGTCATACAACGAGATATGTAAGGCTACTTGATTTCATATCATTTGGCATGAAACATAGAGTCCTCATTGGCAGATAAAGGTAGTTGCCAACTCTGACACAACTATTTATTGTGTCTCCTTTTTTTTATATGTTCATATGCTCCCGTACATGATCACTTTTAAATCAGCATATACACGTGAATACCAAGTTACATGAGTTTTTGTTGCTAAATAAAGTTCACAAGTTGTTCCACCTCATACATATTTCATTATGTATACAAGATTCTCTCTTCATTGTCATATTGTCTTGTATGATTATATATACGTCATATGTTGTATATACAACCCTAAAGCTCCAATATTTTGACCACCAAAAGAATCATCTCAAAAGTAATTGAAAGATAAAGTATATAGTTTTTGATGGGTGGTAGCCCGAGGGGTGGAAGCACACGAACCTATCACGGGTGTTAGCCCGAGGGGTTAAGGAAGAACCTAGCCAGGGATGATCCCGATACAATTTACCACTAATCAATTGGTCATATATAGTACATGATGTGCACAAATTATACAGTAAAGGTAAGGTAATATAAAGAACATAAAGTATACGATCCCAAAGTATATCCAAAGGTGGTATCGTATTCCACACTAGTGCATAGTTTCATTTGAAGTTGTTACTTCATATACAGTGCTTCATGCCTTACATACTCAGTATATTATCTCGTACTGACATCTTTTATTGGGAAACTGCATTTCATGCTGCAGGTACAGGTGCTAGTAGATCTCCCTAGTAGAGTCCAGGCCATCCAGCTGCTGTTACCAAGCACCAGGTTGTTCCGGAGCTTTGTGTGTGTCTAAAGCTTATATGTTTGTATTGCACAGTTAATTGAGGCGGGACCTGTCCCGACCCTTATTCGACATTTTCTCTTATCTAGAGTCTTTGTAGGCTATGTAAATTAAAGTGTGGTCCCGTCTTGTACTTTCGACACCGTGGCCCCAACGGCCTATTCACATGCATTTCCTTTTGGCTGTATCACTGTTTACTTGCATAAAGGCATGTTAAATTATAGATATTCATTATAAAATAATATAAAGTGCATAGATATAGGTTCGTTCTCCCAAGCCTTATCGGCAACGGGTGCCGGTCCGCCCTAACAGGACTTGGGGCGTGACAGAAGTGGTATCAGAGCGAGTTATCCTAGGGAGTCTACAAAGTCGTGTCAATGAAGAGCCTTATTTATCGATGTGTTGTGCACCACATTTATAAGCAAGAGTCTATGTGGCATTTATGAGTTGTTACTTTCCTTTCATTCTTTAGATCGTGGCATAAAACTAGGTGAATTATGTCTAACTCCTAAATTATTTTGTACAGCGAGCAAGTATTCCAAAAACCAGGAAGAACAAAGGTAATGGAAAGGTAGTAAAAGTGGTGGCAGGTTCGCCCAGTCATGTGAGACAGCGAAATGAGGCTCAAGATGAGTTTCTGTCACGGACATCTCTAACCCCTTTCAGCTCTTGATGAACCCAAAAATAGTAAAATTCCCCCAGAACCACCTATTGATGCTACAGTGCAGGATCCGAAAAATGCAGTTCAACTACTGACTCGCATAGTTGCTGGCCAAGGCCAAAGATAGGAAGGCCCAGTTATGGGTATAGGTGGTGCAAATAGGGCAGCTGACATAATGATTTGTGACTTCCTTAATTTGGACCCTCCAGCCTTCACTGGGTCTGATCTTAATGAAGATCCCCAAGACTTTATTGATCAGATTCAGCGCATTTTATATATTATGCATGTGAGTGGTACAGAAGCTATCGAGTTAGCGGCATATAGGTTGAAGGGTGTGGCTATATTATGGTATGAAGCTTGGAAGCAATCCAAAGATATAGAT
>JAOTQR010016536.1:0-17499 GCA_025774065.1 Solanum ossicruentum
ATAAGTTTAGGAATTTGCCTATGGAGAGGAGTATGGTTGTCCGATTTGACATGCTTTTAGGTTGAAGGAATGTTTTGGTGACTCTAGTGCTATAGAACTCCTTCAGATTATGGATGATGTGGAGGATAAGTTGGCTTAGGAGAAGGTCCCGATGGAGGTGTTGGATGGATGAGTGGAGAAGTTGACTAATAATGAGGTAATGTTCGTCAAGGCCCTTTTTGGAGGAATCATCTATTCGTATGTGTCTTTCGGGGAGCCGGTGCAAGCATGGAGAAGCAATATCTGTACCTCTTTCATTCTATTAAAGATTATGTTAACACATATAGACCTTTTCTATGATTTCAAGTCTTGTGTTTCAGTCCCTATGTCATGCATATGTATTCATGTTTAAGTTGGCAAACTTATGATAATTTTACACTTATGTTGAGGTTTTGAAAAGGGTGTTTTAAATGTAACGTTTCCTTCTTATTGGGGTTGATTTGTTTATGGTCACTTTTGTAACGTATGTTTCTTTTACATTCGGGGATGAATGTTCCCAAGGGGTAGATATTGAAATGACCCCAGAAAGTACCCGAAAATGTGCCTCGGAAGAGGCAGAAATCATAATTTTCATATATCTAAAAATTCATTCATTATTTTGAAATCTGACTTCATATTCTTGTTCAAGGGGTCAAATTGAGTGGGAAATGGGTCTAACCCCAATTTCTAAGCAACCGAATCGAATTATGATTTTCCAAGTAGGTTAGAAAACAGTTGGCTTCCCACGTCGCTTCACCAAAGTGCCCCTGCACAATTTTGGTGACTGTTTTTCCAACTCGGTCCAAGACTTTTAAGTCCTGGGACTAAGTTTTCCCATTTACTAAAATACTTATACGTAGCCATATTTCACCCTCATATAATCCTAAACATTCCCCAATACTCACTCAAACACTTAGCCATATGTTTCACTCCTAAATTCAAGTCTCAAAACCTCTTCCAGATCTAACAATTTCTTCCAAGCTTCAAGTCTCCTTTTTCAATCTTCATCAAGAGTTTCTCCAAAGATAAGGTTTGTGGGTTTCAACCATTGGGTCATTTTACCCATGGTACCCAATCCTCTTTTCTACTTAAATTGCATGACTTAAAGTTAATTTACTCATGGGTCTTTATTATTAGGAATTTCACTACATAGTGAATTAGGGTTTCATGAATGTATGATTGTTTTAGCATATTTGGAGCTACAAATCATACATCTAATGTGAGATTTGATGAATGGTTTTGATGTATGCTTCTAGAGGATGTTATAAAGTGTTGATTAATGGTTTTACATGGGATTTACTTCCATGATTTTCACTCTTGATTTGCATGGTTTTACACGAGCACAACACACGCCAAGTGTGATAAAAAATTTGGATATGATTTTCTTAAGGATTTGAAAGTCCAATACATGTCTTATGTTACGAATGATGTTATGATGATGAAAAAAGAGTATGTATATGATGTTATGATGATGACAGAAGGAACGTATATATATGGTATTTCTTTATATAGGTTCGATTGACCATAGCCAATTGAGGGGTATGCCATAATCACCATGAGAGATAGGGTGTGACTATCCTCTGACCTATCAAGGGGTTTGTACATTGGCACCATGGGATGTAGGGTGTGACCAACCTCTAACCTTCAAAGGGTTTGTACTTGGCATCACGGTGGTAGGTGTGATTGCCACCATCCTAGTTGAGGGGTTTGTACCTCACACACTAGGGTGATGGGGTGAGATCATCATCAACTTACCAAACATAGCTTGGTCTCTTATACGCATATGATATCCTTTGAGCATGAGTTACTTAAGCATGTTTTACTTAATCATTGATCATACTTGTCATATTGTTGTATGATATCTTTTGCTTATCTCTATGTATTTTGATCATGATGCCTAACTCTTGTTGCATTACATCTTACATACTCAGTACATTCAAATGTACTAACACATACTCTTGCCTACATGATATCACCATGTAGGAACTGGAGTCCCTCTTGAGCATCATCCTCCACGTGGCTAGCACGACATTCTCAAAATAATTGGTGAGTCTTATTCTGGGGACCTAGTTTGTGAATTCTTGCTATGTATAAAACATTATTGTTCTTAATGTATTGTTCTTATCGACTATGAATGTAAGCGCGGTTGTATGTCTTGTCCCTCGCTCTTATCTATGTAGTAGAGGTGTTGTTGGGCAAAGCTATGTATTTATGCTGTGAGTTGATTCTATTGTCACTTAATTCTATATTATGACTAGTTCTCCCTTAGCCCCTTGCCCCTACTTCTATTCTTCAAATGTATTTTAATTGCTTCCGCGACCAACGATGTGTAATGATATGCTACGAGGCTTGTTTGCGGTCCCTTCGGGCTCCCCATTCGCTAGTCATGTCTAGGCCAGCGAGCCTATACAATCTCTTGCTTGCGCCTTTATCACTTAGCTCCACATACAATTGATCAAACGTTGTTATTTTAGCAATCGTCACTGCTTCCTTCACCTCTATCTTTGTCATCTTATAGATATCCTTATGCCTTTATTTTTCATCCTCATCCCTACACTCCAACGACTTTGTATAAGTAATCTTTTTAGCTTTCACTTTATCTTGAACTTCTCCATTCCACCACTGATCTCCCTAACATCCAGCAATGGCTCATCTCGAAACCTTTAGAACCTTGGTCGCTATTTTTCTAATGCAACCAATGGTAGTGTCCCACATGGTGTTCACATCTTTGCTTCTACTCCAAGCCCCTAAAGTACTCAACTTTTAACCTATCCCCCTAGTAAGGGTAGGAGTCAGACCCCCTCGTCCATCTAATCTTTGGTTGGGCATAAATAACCTTCTTCTTATTTTCCCTTTTAATATCTAAATCCATCACTAGAAGCCTAGGTTGAGTGAAAATAATTTTACCGAGAATAACCTTACAATTCTTACAAAGGCTTCTATCACCCATCCGGAGGAATAAGTAAACAATCTAGGTCTTAGCTACCGTGTTATGGCAAGTAATCCAGTGATTTTCTCTCTTTGGAAAGCATGTGTTAGCAATAACCAACTCAAAGGCTTTAGCAGCGAAAAGCATCTGAATCTTTCAAAAAGGGCAACCAAAAAGTCCATTAGGTATATCACCGAATGGTTAGGCAATGGGACCACTGGACCGTTGATTTTAGCCTCGAGACACATTGAAATGTATTTTTTTATTCTTGATGATGCTTTTATATTTCTAAAAGAGGTTTCAATGCATTTATCCTAAATACACCTTCCAAATTCTATTTTCATCCCCAAATAACCTTATTCTTTACTAATTCCAATTTCATTTCAAGGAAGAAAACCCAAATCCGCCATTGAAGAATAAGCTTCAATTTCTTCCAAGCTTCTTATCAAATTCATGATTCACTTCAAGTTTCTTCACTGTTTTTCTCTAAGGTATGTGGATCTCTTGTTAAATCTTTACCTAAATTCTATATTTTGATCTAAATCATGAATATTATGTTCAAATAAGTATTTATTGCCACCCAATTGCATGAATAGATAGATTTTGGAAAATTCCCTATCATAACTATGATAGGTCTTTGAATCTCATCATGAGACATTTAAATTATGGTTTCAAATAATATATTCTCATGATAAGTATGCAAGTTTATGAATATTGGAAATGAGTATGGGATGCCAAGTATGTTACGAATTCTGGAAATTCATATGAATGTTAGGTAAGATTTTGAGCCCTTTTTGTGATGTTGTTATTCTATGATTTTGATGAGCCACTCGTATGATGACATTACGAAGCTACATGTCTATGGGTGTTATAATTATAATTATGATTTATGTATTCTGTGGGAGGTTGACTCAGCACCGAGAGGACTATGGTAGATTTCCACTGTCCCTAAACTATGTGCCACCAAAGGTTTATATTATTTTCCCTAAAATGGATAACACCTATCAAAAAGGTCATTCCATAAGGTAAGGATATCTTCTAACACCTATCAAAAAGGCAATGTCATAAGGTAAGGATATCTTCTAATACCTACTGAAAAGGTCATGTCATAAGATAAGGATATCTTCTAACACCTACCAAAAAGTTAATGCGGTAAGCTAAGGATATCACGTATACCTACATGATGTGGTCCTATAAAGACCCCAAAAAGTGCCCAAAAATGTGCCTCGAAAGTGCCCAAAATTGTAATTTCTATATATCTCAAGATTCATATGGTATATCAAAAATCTGACTTCATATTCTTGTTCAGGGGTCAATTTGAATGGAATATTTATCTAACCCCGATTTTAGAGCAACCTTATCAAAATTTGAAATTTCTAAAATGCAATTTTAGTGAGCTTTTCGTGCCCCTGGCGCGACGCGCCAAGGGCGCGCACTAGTGTTATTTTTGGTCCAGTTTTGACTTTGGTCCAAGACTTTTAAGTCTTGCGTCTAAGTATTCCCGAATGTGAAATACCTTTACTTAGTCATTTTGCACCCTCATATCCTTCTAAATATTCCCCAATACTCATTTAAACACTTAGCCAAATATTTTACTCCTAACCTCAAGATTCAAAACCCTCTCCGAATCTAAGGTTGTCCTCTTAAGCTTCAAGTCTCCATCTCCAATCTTCATCAAGTTCATCTCCAAAGCTAAGGTATGTGGGTTTCTTTCATGGGATCCTTTCACCCATGATACCCAAGCCTCCTTTTACTTAAATTTGCATGATTTAAAGATGATTTACACATGAGTCTTATTTACTATGAAAATCACTACACACTATATTAGGGTTTATGAAGTTGTGGCTGTTTTGCTTGTTTTGAGCTATGAAACTAAAGTACATTGTGAGATTTGAGGAAGAGTTTTGATGTATATTGCTTGAGGGTGTTACCAAGTATCTGTTGATGGTTTTACACTGAATTTTCTAGCATGATTTTATTCTTGAATTACATGGTTTTACACTAGCACCGCATACCCTCTAAGTGTTTGATAAAATGTCTAGTTATGGTTTCTTGAGTTATTGAAGGTCTAATGCATGTCTTATGAGTTGAGTGACTATATAATGATGGTATGACGATGAAATGATGATGAAATGAATGTATATATATGAAGACTATATGATGATGAAGTGAGTGTATGTATATGGTATTCTTTATATAGTGTTGGAATGTGACCATGTCCTACTCGGGGGTTACGTGTCGGGTAACCTTGTCAAGGGGTTCCTACCTTGATAACCTATCGAAGGTTTGTAATCCAGTATAATGGGTTGTAGGGTGCGACTATCTATCAACCTTGTTGGGGGTTTGTACCCATCAACCTATCGGGGGCTTGTACTCCGGCACTACGGGTGGTAGGGTATGGAGACCCACCAACCTATGGGGGGATTTGTACTCTGGCACCATGGGTGGTAGGGTACGACGATCCACCAACCTATTGATGGGGTTTGTACCTCAATCACCAAGGATGGTAGGCTGTGACGATCCACCAATAGTGTAATGGTCTCTTCTTACACATATGTTGTGTTCTATATAGGCATGTTTTACTTCAGGTATCATTCATACACATCATATTATTAGTATGCTATTCATTGCTTATAATTATGCATTTTGCCTATGTTGCCTATCTCTTGTTGCATTGCATCTTACATATTTAGTACATTCAAATGTACTAACGCATACTCTATGCCTACGTGATTTCACCATGTAGGAACTAGAGCACCGCTTGATCATCCTCCTCCTCCACGTGTCTAGTTCGGTTGTCCTTCAAGCTTGTTGGTGATCCTCCATTTTGGGGACGTTGCTTATGATCTCTTGCTATGTATTAAGACTTTCTTTCTTTTGGTAATATATTGACTATGAGGGTAAGCCCGATTGCTTGTCTTGGCCCCCGCTCTTATCTATATAGTAGAAGTGTTGTTGGACATGATATGTATCTATGTCGTGAGTCTTGACTCTATTGTTTCTTGATGTTATGATATGAAAGTTTATTCTTAATCTCAATTCCCTTATTTATGCTTATTTCACATCGTCATTTTAATTGCTTCTGCGACCAAGGATATGTAATGATATGCTATGAAGCTTGTTTGAGGTTACTTTGGGTTCCCTATTTGCTGGTCACATCTAAGCCCTAGGTCCAGGGTGTGACAGGTCCTCAATTTTCCATGATCATAGTTCAACACAGACTAGAGTAATTATACGGGGTGAAGTTTAAAATCAACTTAAAGCATGTAACGTAATAAAATTCATGCATGTCTGTATTAGAAAACATCAATTGAAAAAATATTTATGATAACCCACATTTAGTCCACATGAACCTTAATAGTCCTATATTTCATATCATAACGAGGGCTTCTAAATAATGCATAGTTTTCATAGGGTTCCAATGAATTTCATAACATACTTTATAGCCCTTAATCATTCATAAAATGATTGTCTTTCATAGATTGCAATAAAATGTTTCATCAATGTAAGATGCTTCGTCATGTAATCATAGTCAAAACATGGTGGGTTTATGCATATGAACTTAAAATTGTGAGATTTAAGAGTATTGGACATGAATGAAGTGAAACATGCTCATTTGGAAATCATTCAACAGCCCACCATCATCATTCATACCATCCTTCAAAACTTAGATGTGGAAACATGAAATTCACCTTGTAAAATGATCAACTTCATAGTATCTCATGGTATCTTAACATACATCACTTGAATACCATAGAATAACTCATCATAATAAACCCTTGAAAATAATTCATGAAAATTTCATTCAATAGATGATGATTCGCAACATAAATCATAAATAATAGGAGTAATAGACAATACCCATAAGAAATTAACCTTGAAGTTTAAATGATTGAGTGAAATGGAATTTGGGGCTCCATCAGTGGAAGAATCTATGGATGAAAATCCACATACTTTCCAGTCCAGAAGAAGATGAAAGAACTTGGAGAATCTTGAAACTTGATCCTTGATAAAAGAGCTTTGAAACCCTAGGTACTTTGAAGAGTTTGGTGGAGGAACTTGAGGAAGTTTGGAGAGGATTTTAGGAGTTTAGAGAGTGATTTTAGACCTAAAAATGGTGGAATTTTTTAGCATTCTTATGTATACGGGTTTAAGGATATGTCCCAGTTACCCTTACTGAAGTCAAAAAATTTTTGAAAATATTTGTTCTTGGATGAAACGGGACCATGATGCCAACTTTATTCCGCCGTAGTTCATTTTCGTGCGAAGTTCAAACTTTCTCCCATTTTTGAATAGGAATGATCCTAAGTCACTTTTACACTAAAATAGACCCTCTCTGCAACTGTATACCTTTGGAAAGTGCAAAAATATGCGAAAAATTATTTTTCGATATGGTTGACTTAAAAATCGAAGGAGACCTTTTCCCAACACAATTTTACCCCCTAAAAAGAATTCAAACTTGGATTTTCCCAAATATGTATGAAAAATGTGTTATGAAAGGAATCTATTCTAAGGACATTTCAAATAACTTTGGGAGGTGTTACATTAACCTAAATCATTAATTTTACCCCAAAAAAAATTAAATCCTAACTATGAGAAAAACAAAAAGAAGACTTCAAATATAAAAGTGATGATGAAATCCTAGCAGTGAGAGTGTCACCACCATGCTAGACATTATGTATGACACAATGATCAAAACCCCGAAGGACCCTAACAAATCCATCTTAGTATATCAATAAGCATACATAAATCAATTTAAAATATCAACAACAATTTACAAGAAAATAGGGAATAAGCTTGATATCAACATTAAAAAGGTAGGAAGTAAACTTTATCCAAATAGAAAGAAAACATAGACTCCATATATTCAACATGTCTCTACTAGTTAATATAATGGGGGCTTCAGACAAGTCCATAGCTCACCAATATTCAATAGGAATAAAAGTACATACTTTCTAAGTTGCAAGATAAACTTAAAGAACAATGAATCATAAAGTGATAGGCTTGCCCTCGAACAATAAAGACTCGCCAATCTTTCTTCAAGAGATTCTCTAAAACTAGCCACTAAATGGATGAGAAATGCTAAGCCCTACATTACAAAATAATGTAGGAAAGAGTATGTGTTAAGTCATGAATAGATTTAAGTATGTGAGCAATGTTATACATGACATGAAAGCAAAGATACAATGATCCATACTAGGTAAGTGTTAAGTCAATCATTTGTAAGGTATTAGTAAGTCACAAAAAAGGCTTATGTAATTCTAAAATCATAATGTGGCGTTAAAAAGGATTGTATAATAAATTCATGGATAATCATAAATCATAGTAAAGAATCATAAAAGCTTGTAAAATATATGAGTCCCAGTGAAAAAACATACGCTATAAGAGGTTCATGAATCATGAGTAAAATATATCATAAGACTTTGAAAATTTCATAAGTCATAGTGAGAACCAAAAATCTTATGAGAGAAACATAATTAATCGTAGTAAGAAAAACCTTGAAATATTGTAAGAGCTATCATTTATCAACATAAACCATTTGAGCTATAAGATGGCATCCCTGTATTGCCCCTACACTAGAGAAAGGAAGAGACGACTTGTCAAGATAGACTCAATCCTGCCTAACTGGATTCACTAAGCTACTGAAAGGATCAATCCTCTACTACGGGTGATCCATAAAAGAATCAAGCCTCTACTACAAGTGATCCTTTATCTTGTGACGGCATATAGTCATAGGACAATGAGATCTTACATGGGTCTCTTGCCTCTACTACAGGAGATTGCCTCAATCTCAAGGTTCACTCGGTGCTATGTAAACTCTCAATGGAATGGTCATAATTTGTAATAATCCTGAAGCTTATTTTGATATTTTTTTTAAAAAAATATCATTTTACCCTTCTCGACATCTACCTCAAGTAATATTTATTTGGTTCTAAAAGCTAATTTTTAAAATCTTATACAGATTTAAATTTTTGCTAAAGAATTAGTTTTAAAGGATTAAGTTGCTTGACTTTGAATTTTTGAGTCATCTAGAGATTCAAGTTTAAGAATGGAATTATGTCGCTTTCATTAATTTAGAAGTGTGAAAATTGGTCGAGGAAAGTCATGGAAAGCAGATTTGGAATAGTTATGTGAATTTTATAGGTCAAAAGTTGGAAATTGAGTTAAAATTTAACTTTGGTCAATATAGTTTGGATGTGCACGATTAGAATTTTGATGGTTTCACTAGTTCTGCGAGGTGATTTTTGTGTTAGAATAAGCTTCATCATAATTTTTGGATATACGGTAGCATTTTTGTATTTCATGAACGATCTCAAAATGTGCCTAAAAACGTGCCTCAGAAGTGCCTTGAATCTTGTTTTACGTATATCTAAAAATTCATAGGGTATTTTAAAAATCCAAGTTCATATACTTGTTCAGGGGGTCCAAATTAGGGTGATAAGGATCTAACCTCGAATCTAAGGCAAAGGAATCGAATTATGAAATTTCACTTGGTATGTTTTCATAGAGCCTCCGCCTCCTCTCTGCAATGTGGAGACGTGTATTTTCTGCACAAATTTTCCTAGTCCATCCATATTTTTCTAAGTGTTGGGCCTAAGTTTTTCCAAACGTGTTTTTACCTATACTTAGCCAAATTTCACCCTCATATCCCATAAAATATTTCCCAACACTCCCTAAAACACTTAGCCACTTTTCCACTCCCAAATTCAAGACCCAAAACCCTCATCCACAGCTAAGGATTCTCTTTAAGCTTCATGCCTCCATTTTCAAACTTCATCAAGAACTTCCCAAAAAGTAAGGTATGTGGTCTTGAACCATTAGGTCCTTTTACCCATGGTGCCTAAGTCTCCTTTTTACTAATATTGCATGATTTAAAGTTGATTTTACATGTGGGTCTTGTATATTGAGAAATTTATTGGACAGTTATTTTAGTTCACGAAAGTATGGTAGTTTTATCATGTTTTGAGCTTAAATCTTGGATCTAATATTGGATTTGATGAGGAGTTTTGATGAGGATGTCTTGGCATGTTGCAAGGAGTTTATTGACGATTTTACTATAGATTTTCTTACATGATTTCATCTCTAAATTGCATGGTCTTTTACCCCCACGACATACCCCCAAAGTGTTTGATAAAATCCTGGTTATAGTTTCTTGAGGAAATGAAGGTCTAAAGCATGAGATATGGTATGATTGACTATATAATGATAAAATGAGTTTATGTACACGATGAATACTATGTAAAGTGTTGTGGTAGACCATTCTCAATTTTGGGGCCTAGTTGAGAGGTCGAAGACTCAACCACTAGGGTGATGGGTGCGATCGTCACTAATCTTGATGAGGTGTTTGTACCTCACACACTAGGGTTATGGGTGCTATTATCACTAACCTTAATAAGGAGTTTGTACCTCACACACTAGGGTGATGGGTGTTATCATCACCAACCCCAAGAGGTTTACACCTTGGGAATCTTGCTTGATCTCCTTTTCACATATTGTATCCTATATTGGTATGATTTACTTAAGCATTTTTTACTTATGCATTATACATACATTTCATATTGCTATATTATGCCTATTGCCTAATGTTATGCATGTTGATCATGAAGCTTATATCTTGTTGTATTGCATCGTACATACTTAGTACATTCAAATGTACTAATGCATATTCTTGCCTACATGATATCACCATATAGGAACCGGTGCCTAAGTTGATCATCCTTATCCTCCACATGGCTAGACGGTACTATTCCAAGCTTGTTGGTGAGTCCTCCATTTCAAGGACCTTGGTCTAAGTTACTATCATCCTTGTTTTGAGACACTTTCCTATGTTCTGTTGACTATGAGCGTGAGCTCGGTAGCTTGTCTTAGCCCTCGTTCTATCTATATATTAGAGGTTCTTGTTTGACAGGTTGTGTATTTATGTATGACCTTTGAATCTTGACTCTTGGTTATGATGTTTATGCAAGCTTTCCCTTAGGCCCATTGCCTCTATTCTTGATCTATCTGTCTTTGGATGCTTCCATGACCAAGGATGTGTAATGACAAGTTAAGAGGCTTGTTTGGGGTTCTTCGGGTTTCCACATTCGCCGTATCACGTCTAATCCCTAGGCTTGGGTCGTGACATTTCAAGTGGCTTAAGTTAGTTTAGCTATAATTTGTCATATTTTGGGTCAAGAAATCCTCAACTTTGAGTTTCGACGATTCTACTGAGTCCGGAATGTCAAACTTCATAGGAATGCATATATCATTTTTGTAAATGAGTTCATTCCTTAATTTTGTGCTTCATAAAATTGATGGTATCTAGTGCAATTGGGTTTCTTCATTATGTTCATGGCATAGTCTTTGACATTCATGAAGGCCTGGTGTGATATTCTTGCGAGGTAGTTTGCATTTGCAGAAGGTCTATCAGATGACTGCTGCACGCAGCAAAACCTTCTGCATTCGTAGAATATCAATAAAATTATTTTCCACATTTGTAGAGGTTATAACCGCATACTCAAAGTATAATTCCTACTTGAATAATGCTTAAATTCTTAATATCGGGATTAAGTATTTTCCACCATTTTCAATCTCCGCCAAGCAATTTATCAAGGGAATTTTGTGAGAAAACTATTGGGTAAGTTATTTTTAACTTATATGTACATTCCTATTGATTATTTCTTGATTTTAACATCAAATTTAGTGTTTCAATTGAAGAAGTTGGAGTTTCCCATGAACTCAATGTTTTGACAAATATGGTGATCGTGAGCTCAGCTTATTTTAACTCTATTTTTAAATGATTTTCCCCATTATCTTTCCAAGACCTCAAGAAACATTTCTATGTAAACCTTTTCAGATTTTAAACTTATTTTTAGTACTGAATTTTCAAAGCGTTATACCTTTCTTTCCTAAATTGTATGATTTTGATGTCATTAGCTTTAAAATGTGATTGTGAATAAATTTGTAATAGATTGTGGTTATTTGGAGTATAATTGGAAGGGAAAAGCTCTAGCGTTAGATTGATCATGACTTTTGGCTAAGGCAGGTGCATTAAACTTTGTATTTCCTAATTATATGACTGAGATGTAATGTGAATTGATTTGAATATGTAATTACATGAAATAGTTTATGGGATGAGATGAGGCATTATCAATGATATGTTATTTTTACGTGTTAATGTGAAAATTTGAATATGAAAAATTATATATAAATGTATATTGATATTGATATTTGAGGCTAAGGTTTCTACCAATCGTGTAATATTGTCAAGGTCTCTTTTGATGGCTGAGATCTCTTTCAGCGAGTTTGATTTTTAGTTGAGGTTTCTTTCAGCGTGTGATATTTCCAAGCACTTTTTTTGGCAATTGAGGTATTTTTTGACAAATAGATTGTATATGTTAGACCCTCATGGGTTCCAACCTGAGGTAATTAGTAGATATGTATTGTAGGACAGATATGCATGGGGATTATTTGATATTGCATTGTATCATCCTGCACTTTACTCATTGTTAAATTGTAAGTGAATTATTAAGTTATTTTTTGATGTATAAATCCTCGGTGGTTGCTCCTTGTTGACCGACTCCTTGAAATTGTGATACCAATTGAACTATATGACTGAATATTTCAACATATATGTTACGTGTATTGGTTTTCTTATGTGCAAGATAGTAGTTTGAAAGGTATGTGGTTGGGATGATAGGAGTACTTGTATTTTTTATTGTGTTACTTAGGCATATAATATATTTATTGGGTACCATATTATTGGGTACTCACCCTTGCTTCTGCACTTGTATAGATATTGAGTCTAGTACCTCCTAATCTCTTCATTTTTTATTTGGTTTAAACTTTGAGATAGTTTGAAAGGTAGTAGTTGTTATTTTTCAGCGGACCCTTCGAACTTCAATTCACTTATTGCTTTTGTTCTATTTAAGGAGCAAATACATTGAGACATTGTATAAATTCCATTGAATTCTATTGTAGTAGAGGCTTATACATGTGACACTAGTTTTGGGTTGGTTTTAAGATTTGGATAATCTTCTTAAATGCTTACCTTTTCATTTTAGACTATATTTTTGTTTTATCTTTCACTTTATTTATTTGTCTTTTTTTGTTAGGCTGACTTACCTCGGTAGGTTAAAGACAATTCTCATCATACTCGATTTTGAATTATAATAATTTTGTATTTGAGTCCCAGGTTTATAGATTTCATATCCGTACAAGCCTAGTCTAGTAGAATTTTTAGGTGTGGAGACATTTGTTCCTTATCTTTGAGAGACTATAGTGACTGTTAGGAAGAAAACCTTATTCTTGACTTATTTTGCATTCTTGATCTGATCAAAATCTTATGACTTCACTCTATTCTCTCGCTTATGGTGAGGATTCGTGCTTGGTATTTTGTGCGTATATTGGAGATGTCCTTGCATGTTTAGGGGTTAAATATGATTTTGTGAAAGAGGTGATGGACTTCAAAAAATGATTTGTGGTCAGCCTTGGACTATTATTTAGTAATTCAAAGGGATTGACTTAGGTTGTGGCCCGATAATGTATTTTGAAGATAGGGTAATAGAATATGAAACCTAGCTGAAAGATTTCATGAACATCTTATACTTTCTGATTTGTCATTTAGTGATAAGGGTGGTACTAGCATGATTTAAAAATTTGATGTAAGGTGGTTAAGAAAATAACAATGTCATGAGTGCAATAGTTACGATATTTTAGTTGTTTAGTTTTTCATAAAAATGGATTACATAGTATGGGCTGAGAGCAATGTTGCGCTAATTAGAGCCAGAACTTCTATTGTGACTTTATAGAGTGGGTGTATAGCAAAAATGTTAAAATAAGATTACTATAGCGGGTCTGTGTCCAATTGATTAGGGCTATGGGATGTGTTGCTTTTGCTATCGACCTAGTTTATGAAAGCGTTCATATTATTTTGTTTGAGGTAGAACTAATTTGGTAATGTTTGGCATTTGTTCAATAGGAAGAAAGGAGTAAGCTATTTGAATAAGAACTTCTTAGTGGGTATGATATATTTTAGTGGTGGATCTTAGTATGGGCATTAAGTGCTTAAGTGTGAATTTTGTTCCCAAAATCACTTGGGGATTGGTGACTTCATTGTAAGCCAAAAAGAGTGAATGGGAATTAAGATAATGGGATTGTGGAAACAAAGGTATTTAATAAAGCAATTGGGAATGTTATTAAGAGAGTACATGAATGAAAATTTGATAGCTCGTTAAATTTTGGTTGGTATATATCAAGTTTGAAGTATCAATCAACTTTGAAGTCAGTGTTGTAAGGATGATATGGCTTATTTGTCTTGTTCAGGTTATAGTAATAGGATTAGATGTGCATGAGATGAATTAAAAATTATTGGGCAAGGTTGAGAAAGAAGTCTATTGTAATGACTTGACCTAGGCACTTAGTCATCACATAACAAATGAGATAACCGAAGGCATCTCACCCTACTCATCTTAATTATATTAAGCATTCATAGCATTTAATCAAAACATTTGCGAAATAACAAAGGGGAAGGGACTATAGGCCTTTTAAAGAAATGAAACAACATTAAAAAGCAATATGATAACTAACATTCATTATCCATAAGTATACCAATTACTACATCGATGGATGAAACCGGTAATGCTCGGTATCCATCAAATAGAAAACAATATATAATTTTGCAACATAGAAAGTAAATACCTTAAAAAAAACCTACAAATGCATTGTCTCAAAATAAATACAAGATAGAGTAGAATAATGTTAAGAGTCCCCAACAAAGGGCTCGCCATAAATAACAATGCTAGACTTGAACGCTAAGTACTGGCCATGAGCCCCTGGAGGAGTGTCTATCTCTACATGGTTAAATCATACAGGCAAAATATGCATTAGTACGTTGGAATATACTAAGTATGTAAGATGCAATATATGTATAAAATTGCATTTCCATCATTCACAAATGTAACATATAAATACGTATGAGATGAAAGATATATAAAGTGAGCTTTAGCATGCATAAGGAATATAGATCAATATGAATAAGAGTCAATGCATGGGAAAGTACATGTAGTGTAAAACATTTCATAGGATCATAAGCTTGTGGGAGAAGACCTTGACCGACATATAACATCATGTGAGCTACTACATGGAATCCAACATAATCTCCTATGCTGGCATGAGGAGACCACTTGCCAGTTGAACTCCGTCAACTTCGCATGCATCTTAATAACATAAACAACCTATGTGGATCCACTAGCCTAGCCTACAAGGGTTCCTATTGCAGCACATAGTTAGGTACTTTGACATTTATTCTTAATGGGTCATGCCTCCTAATTTCAAGTCCACTTTGTTCTAAGTCATCATGTAGAATTCTTTAATATACAACTTTAGAATAATAAGTAAATATCATAGGAGTAGCCCGAACATAGGAACCGTTAAGTGAGAATTGTCCTTTCATCTTGGGGGCCTTTCTTAAAAATCTTTTTCTGGGCTATTGTACATACTTATATCTTTGACAAATCATTACATAAAACATAACTATAATGCCTTAATCATACCATAAATCGTGCAAAGCTTTACTTGAAAACCAGGTGGGCTAGGCTTTTTTTAAAAATGAAACAATCATAAACCACATAAAACATAAGAAAATTTCTCTTTTTAAGGACAATCGAAAAAATCCACACTTCAGCATTGTCAAAATCCATCATGAGGTCATCATCAATATCTCAAAACATGCATATATACTTAGTAAAATAGTTGTAGATATCATGAATAGTATTTAATAACAAAAATCATTATGAAATTAACATAAGCATGCATAATATCTTAAAGGAACTTAAAGAAAAGGTAAAATGCTTAAAAGAAAACTTTATGGGTGGAAGGACACTCATAAATCAACGCACATACCTTAGAAGAATTTGGGAGAATTGAACCTTAAAGCCATGGGAAGATTCTTCGAATTCCTAGTTCTTGTCTTGCCTTTTTCTTGAGAGCTTTAGCCTTAGAAAAATTCTAGAGTTGAGAGAATGAAGGCTTCTTAGGATTTAGGACTTGATTTAAGACCATTTGGATCCCTAAGCGACAGAGTTTAGAAATAGAAATGACAGAATTGACTAAATTATCCCTCATTAAAAATTGTTGGATTCACTAACAAAAACCCATTTATGAATCATAGGTCAATCCACGAGCTGTAAATCTCGTTCATTTGGTAACACATCTGAAATCCCTAAAACTAACTTTTTTGGATCCAAAATCATGAAACCTTGATATAGGTCGTGTAACCACCTACAGGTTGTGGTTGGAATTGTAATGTTCTTTGCACACTTAGCCAATTTTCTCATTTTCTTGATCTCATTTCACGAAGGAATTCTATGGGTTGTGCATTATCCTACGAGCTATCTGGTAACAGAGGTAGGTCACCTTCCAGTAAACTCCAAATATTCTTCATGTCTAATAGTCTCACTCACAACCCTATCTATGGACCATAATATTTTCTATAGGCCATCACTTGGTGCTTGGATTACTCCACACTTGAAAATCGTTTCCCTTCTTGAAGTCTCATGTTTGAGGACCAATCCTACAGGACGTATGTACGCCTACAGGTTGTAAGTTGCCCTCATGAACTTGACTTCAGGTCATTTTTAAGCCAACTTTTTTGCACTCAATGCTCCTAAACTGGGGATTGTTATATCTACAGATGTTTGGATCAGGTTTGAAAATAGGTCCTTTTATGATTTTGAATTTGGTAACTTGTATGGGTTAGATTTCTAGTAGAAGATAAGGTTAGATCAATGAGAAAGTAATAAATGACGAAGTAAGGTATATAATTTTCAAGGTATGGATTAAATTTGATCATAAATGGGATTATTTTACATGGTGTGAATAAGGATTTGGGTCTTCAGTGTAAGTTGTACTCGTTGTAGTTGGTTTCATCAAGGCATGATTTGTATAGATAATAAAATGATTGAATGGGTTGGTTATTGAGTAGTTACAAGGACTTATGCATGATTTAGTTATAGATTCTATTACTTATGATTATGGAAGAGCTTGGTGAAATTTTCATTGAGTTGTTTTATGTAATGTAAGAGGCAATCTGTTGTGAAGTTTTAGCTAAAGAATAATAATGGTAAATGGGTTAGAAAAAGTACAAGAGCCTTGGGTTCTAGAAAGTTAAACATTTAGGACTATTAGATAGTGAATATTGTTTAAGCATTCGAACATCCTAATAGCATTGTGTTCTGGATACATGTTACAAATACGCAGAAAATAAGATATCATGTATGGAACCTTGATTCAAAGTTGAGAATTGTATAAACTTTTTGATTTTAAGTTTATATGTAAAAATGTAAGATGAGTTGGCTCGCATAGGGTTATGAAAGATTACCAATTACTTTACTAAGAATTTGATTTTTAGTTTAATGACAAATAGTGATGAATGAAGAATTCTTCATTTTAATGTTAGGTTGGGTTTTTCAATCATGGTTATTAGAGACTTTCATACTAGGGCGGGGGGGGGGGGGGGGGGTGCTGTTTTTTGGGGGGGGGTTAGGGGTAGCTTTCTGAGGGGGTCGTGTGAA
>JAOTQR010016547.1:0-17498 GCA_025774065.1 Solanum ossicruentum
CAACCAACTTCGGAAAATATACATAGATATATAGTAGCACGATAGTAACTGACCCAGGAATCATAGCATGTAGACGTGATCGGTAAATGGGAAACCCAAAGGAACCCCAAACAAGCCTCATAGCATATAATTACACATCCTTGGTCGCGGAAACAGTTAAAAGACATTTGAAGAATGTAAAAAGGACTAAGTGAGAACTTGTCGTAACATAGCGTTAAGAGAAAATAGAATCAACTCATATCATAAACATGTAGCTTTGTCCAATAACACCTCTACTACATAGATAATAGCGGGGGCCGAGACATACAATCGATCTCACCCTCATAGTCATATGTATACGATAAAGTAAAGAGAACCTTAATACATAGTGTGAGAGAATAGTCCTTTTCCCCGAAATGGAGGACTCACCAAAGGCTAACTTGAATTTTAAAAAGAAAAACAAAATTATTTGTCTCATATTTCTCGAAAAATTGATTCAATTTATGGGATTTGGTATGATCTCGATGATTTACCTAGGTCAGTGTATGGGCTAATCAATAAAGGATCAATAGGAGCTCCAGTCCCTACATGGTGATATCATGTAGGCAAGAGTATGCGTTCGTACATTTGAATGTACTAAGTATGTGAGATGTAATGCAGCAAGAGATAGACAATATAATTAAAATGCATAACAATAGACAATAGGCATAATATAACAATACTTTATGCATGGACAATGTTTGTAGTAAAACATGCTTGAAAATATTCATTCTTTCATAGCTTACTTAACCCAATAAGATAAAATAATTATCTTATCTAATTACCTCGTTCTAGAGGGTGAGAGATATAGCATAAGTTCATAACCCCAAATCATAAATGATGGTTAGGAGTACATTATATTTCATAACCTCATAAAGAGTAACAACCTCATAAAGAGTAGTATAACCTCATAAAGAGTAACATAACCTCATAAGGAGTAGCATAACCTCTTAAAGAGTAACATTACCTCATAAGTAGTAGCATAACCTCATAAAGAATAACATAACCTCATAAGGAGTATCATAACATCATAAGGAGTAGTGTAACCTCATAAAGAGTAACATAACCTCATAAGGAGTAGCATAACCTCATAAACAGTAACATAACCTCATAAGGAGTAGCATAACCTCATAAAGAGTACCTTAACAACATGAGAGACAAACAATTCCCTTGCAATACCAAAGGTTCTATACATGATTCAAAGACATATATTCATTCATTTCATCCTTATATACATATCTTCCCTTTATATCATAATTTGGTCATCACAAACATACATCATTTCATCATCATTTCATCATTATAACATCATTTAACTCATAAGACATGCATTGGACCTACAATTACTCAATAAACCATAGCCAGACATTTTATCAAACACTTTGAGGGTGTGTAATAGGGGTAAAAGATCATAAAATCTAGACATGAATTCATACAATAAAATCCATTATAAAATGATTAATTAACACCTTGCAACACCCTCAAGACATACACATCAAAATCCCTCATCAAACCTAATGTTAAATCCGAGATTTAAAGCTCAAAACATGTTAAAACAAAACACTTTCATGAACTCAAATCACTGTGTAGTAAATTTCTTAATGTACAAAACCCACCTATACAATCAACTTAAAAAATGCAATATTAGTAAAAAGGAGGCTTGGGCACCATGGGTGGAAGGACCCAATGGTTCAACACCACTTACCTTAGATTTTGGAGAAACCTTGAAGAAGGCTTTAATGGGGACTTGAAGCTTGAGTGAAATCCTTGATGAAATCCTTAAGATTGGTCTTATGTTTTGGGACATGAATTTGGGAGTAAATATTTGGCCAAGTGTTTTGGTGACTATTAGGGAATGTTTAGGATGATATGAGGGTGAAATAAGGCTAAATATATGTGTTTTCAAGTGTGGGAACTCTCAGACCCAAGAGATAAAAGTCTTGGACTGAAGTCAACAAAAAATAGGACCAAAACACACTTCTAATTTTAATTGCATTTTCACCACAAATGAGTTCCACGAAAATGGGCATAATTCCTTCATCTGAACTCAAAATAAGGTGAAACCAAGAGCATTGGACAGTAAATTAAAAGAGATACAATTTGAAGTTTGTGACCACCCAGTTCTTTGTGTGCTAAGAGAGATACCCCTTCAAATTTAACCCTCATAAATGCATTTTTGTGATTTTTGAATTTTGATATGGTTGCTCCAAAATTTGGGTTAGACCTATTTTCCTCTCAATTTTGACCCTCTAACTAAGAATATGAAGTCAAATTTTTGAAATAACGAACAAATTTTTAGATTTATAAAAATTATGATTTCGGCCACTTTCGAGGCACATTTACAGGCACTTTTTGGGGTCATTTTAATATCTCCCCCATTGGGAACATTTGTCCCCGAATGTCAAAGTAACGTACAAGAGAAGAGTAATCATAAAGAGATCAGCCCCAATAAGAATGCAAAAACACACTTTAAACACCATTTTCAAAACCTTGGCAAAAGTGTAAAATCATCATAAACTTCCCAAGTCAAACATGAATGCATATGATTGACATAGGGGTTGAAACATAAGACTTGGAATCATAGAAAGGACTTGACATGTCAATATAAGCTTGGATAGAATGAAAGAAATATGGATATTGCTCCTCCATTCCCGCTCAGGCTTCCCAAGAGACATGTACGAATAGACGACTCTCCCAAAGGGCCTTAATGAACACCACATCCCCATCAATCAACCTCTCCACTCATCCATCGAACACCTCTACCTAGACCTCCTTCCAAGCCAACTTATCCTCCACCTCACCCACAATTTTAAAGAGTTCTATAACACTAGAATCACAAGCATATCCCATCCACCTAGAAGCATGAAGAATCAGGCGAACCATATCTACATCCATAGGCAAATCACCAACCTTATGCAACCTTACAAACATCCCTCTACACTCAATAAGGAATCAGAATCCTCAACTCAAGTGTCAACCTTTAATTGACCTAACCTACTTGGTACCATAGACACCATCTCCCCTTAGGTTGGGAGAAAACCTCCACTCTATTGTCCTCTCACCCAAAACTTCCAACTCTAATAAGGCGGAATCAAGGATTGCTTAAACTGGAATCCCCCCTACCGAAGAAGATTTGGAACCACCAAGAAAACTATATCATCGTTCTCTACTTCCTTCAACCTACTTCCAATATAACCAACCTATGGATCCCACTAGTATCCTTCTTGACACCACTATCCACACATGCTAGGCTACCAAAAGTACTGACCGCAACATTAGCCTTACTGGGGAAAAGTAATGCATACTCATTGATAATCCTCAAGGAATCCTAAACACATTCTTGGTATCCACAAGCACACATATCATATTTAGTAGACAACCTCTCATCCTCCAAGACTTGCAACACTACCGCCAAATTATTCACAAGCTCTAAACAAATCAATACCTCATCACTAGAGATCACCACAAACATATAAAGGTAGGGTTTTAAGACCCTATTAAAGAAATCCACAAACACCATCAGTGTACAAGACAACCCGACAACCCCATCAATACTAACAATGTTTACTCCTAGTCCAGAAAGACACTTAGGGACATCACCTACCCTCAAATAACTCACATCCACTATCTCATTACGGAATGAACCATCATATCATCAACAAAACCACCATAAACCTATTAGAGTATGGACTAAATATCTTTCTCATGAGACTTATAGGCATAACTAGCATACTAGTCAAAACAAAAGATGCTACCCCAACTTCAAACATCGAAAAGGGCTATTCAAGGCCTCATCTATCACGAACGATAATCCTGTAAATAAACAACTTAGGTTCAACACCCCCAGTTCTCACAAGATGATAATTGCAACCCCTTAGAAACTAATTGTACCTTAAGACATGAGATAGACCTACCTCCCTTGCTATCACTTAACAACCTTCCCCTCAAAGACTAGCTCATTAAGGATTCGGGATCTAACTCTACGGGTCCTATCATCCATGAAGACAAAACGTGCATACAATCGAAAGAATAGAGAAGAAATATTGAAAATCGGATCCATCAAAAACAAAATCTTCATCTTACCTTCCTTCGCCTTCCTCTTTGAAGCGGCATGATCAACTAGAAGAGTAAAGAGGACTTGTTAGCGAGGAAAGCCCTATCTCACTTCTAAAGCATGACATAGAGCATGAAGAATAGAAACATTTCCTAAAACATCTCAAAGCCTCCCACTCATAGTTGTGGTGCATAACACAAACATGAATAAGATTCTAATTGACGCGGTGTGTTGAACTCTGAGGATCTATCAACCTAGTGCTATGATACCATCTTTGTCATGACCCAAGCCTAGGGCCTAGATGTGACCGACAAATGGGGAACCCAAAAGAATCCCAAACAAGCCTCATAGCATATCATTACACATCCTTGGTCGCGGAAACAATTAAATGACATTCGAAGAATGGAACTAAGGGAAAAAGTGACTAAGGGAGAACTTGTCGTAACATAGAGTCAAGTGATAATACAATCAACTAATAGCATAAATGCATAGCTTTGTCCAACAACACCTCTACTACATAGATAATGGTGGGGGACAAGACATACAACCAGGCTCACCCTCATAGTCATAAGTATATGATAAAGTAAAGAGAATCTTAATACATAGTGTGAGAGGGTAGTCTTTATCCCCAGAATGGAGGACTCACCAAAGGATAACTTAAACGATCCATCTAGCCACAAAAAGAATCAGTAGGAGCTCTGGTTCCTACATAGTAATATTATGTAAGCAAGAGTATGCATTAGTATGTTTGAATGTACTAAGTATGTGGATGCAATGCAACAAGAGATAGACAATGTAATCAAAAGACATAACAATAGGCAATAGGCATAATATAATAATATGGCATGCATGGACAATGCTTATAGTAAAACATGCTTGAAAATATCCATTCTTTCATAGCTTACTTAACCCAAAAAGATAACACAATTAGCTTATCCAATTACCATGTACTAGAGAGTGACAGACATAGCATGAGTTCATAACCCCAAATCATACATGAGGGCAACGACTACGTCATATTTCATAACCTCATAAAGAGTAACATAACCTCATAAAGAGTGGCATAACCTCATAAAGAGTAACATAACCTCATAAGGAGTAGTATAACCTCATAAGAAGTAGCATAACCTCATAAAGAATAACATCACCTCATATGTAGTAGTATAACCTCATGAGTAATATAACCTCATAAGGAGTAGCATAACCTCGTAACGAGTAACATAACTTCATAAGGAGTAGCATAACCTCAAAAGAAGTAATATAACCTAATAAGGAGTAGCATAACCTCATAAAGAGTAACATAACCTCAGACAAAGTTACATAACAACATGAGGGTCCAACAATTCCCTTACAATACCAAAGGTACTTTACATGATTCAAACACATATATTCATTCCTTTCATCATTATATACATATCTTCTCTTTTTATCATCATTTGTTCATCACATACTCATTTCATTATCATTTCATTATAATATAATCATCATAATATCATTCTACTCATGCAATGGACCTACAATTTCTCAAGAAACTCTAGCCGGACAGCTTATCAAACACTTGGCGGGTGTATAATGAGGGTAAAAGATATTGCAATCTAGAGATGAAATAATACAATTAAATCCATTTAAAACTATCAATCAGCTCCTTGCAACACCCTCAAGACATACACATCAAAAGCCCTCATCAAATCCAATATTAGATCCAAAATTTAAAGATCAAAACATGCTAAAAGAAAATACTTTCATGAACTCAAATCACTATACAATAACTTTCTTAATATACAAGACGCACATGTAAAATCAACTTAAAATCATGCAGTATTAGTAAAAAGGATGCTTAGGTACCATGGGTGGAAGGACCCAATAGTTCAACACCACATATCTTAGCTTTTGGAGAAATCTTGAAGAAGACTGTAATGGGGAATTGAAGCTTGAGTGAAATCATTGATGAAATCCTTAAGATTGGTCTTGAGTTTTGGTACTTGAATTTGGGAGTAAATATTTGGCTAATTGTTGTGGCGAGTATTGGGAAATGTTTAGATATGAGGGCCAAATAAGGCAAAGTATATATATTTTTAAGTGTAGAAACCCTTAGGCCTATAACTTAAAAGTCTTTGACTAAAATCAAGAGAAAATAAGACCAAAACGGACTGCTACCTGTAATTGCATTTTCTACACAAATGAGCTCCACGAAAGTAGGCATAACTCCTTCATCCGAACTCGAAATGTGGTGAAACCAAGTGCGTTGGAAAACTAATTCAAAGACCCTTAATTAAGCATGTTGTGCACCACGTAGTTCTTTGTGTGCTAGGAGACATGAACCTTCAAAGTTGACCCTCCTAAATCGCGTTTTTGAGATTTTTGAATTTTGATATGGTTTCTCTAAAATTTGGGTTAGACATATTTTCCACTCAGTATAACCCCATAAATAACAATATGAAGTTGGATTTCCAAAATAACAAATGAATATTTATATATACGAAAATTACATTTTTGGGCACTTCCAAGGAACATTTTCTAGCAATTTTTGGGGTCATTTCATATATAGACAGAATAATTTAGTTTAGGAAAGTGAAATACATGCTTGCATTATTCTCTATCATCTTTCCGATACTAAATAATTAACATATATACACACACACACACTCTATATTTATGACACGTGTGTTGTACGTGATATTTTAGACATATTGGCATATATTAAATATTCATCAAAAGTCAACTTTAATAAATAATTTTCATAATATTCTCGAATTTCCATGTTAATTCTTTAGTGTGGTAAGATGTTTATAATCTTTGTTGGCAAATAATATTTGAGAAAAGGTTTAAAGAGCACGACTGGTATATACATATATATGTAGTATGTATTATCACAAACATCTAAGGTTTTATCTCCATAAATATTGAAAAAACTTTTAAACATCTTACTGCTTCTTCCCATTTGTATTCCACCGAGATAAGCTTTCTCTAATTTTAATTTTCTATTATTTTTGGGGTCCAATTTTTCTTTTGCATCATTTAACTTTCACATGTGTGATCAGTTATAAGCATCTTACCAAAAATTTTTTGTATCCTAGAGATATTGTTTTCAACTTTAAGGGATTCACTGATTACACATGATCAATTCTTTTCTCCTTTAGCCAGGGAAAAGACATTAATCTTTCAAATTGTCCTGATAGGCAATCTTCTTCCATGAACAAATATGATGAAAAGATGCAAAGCCTTTGATGGTTGTGCATATGGCACCATATGTCATACTCCTCTTATTGTTGCAAATGTGATTTTTTTTGTCCATATTCAACTTGGCAGCCTATCCTACTTGCCATTTGTGAAACCATTCCCGAGCTAATTCACGTACTAAGGTTCTTGATCCTATTTGATGCTCTATTCCAAGATTTAGTATTTCTTTGGAGATCACGACCATCACCTCTAGGAAAAAAAGGTCCTAGTTTGTAAAGCCGCCTCCTCCAATTGATGAACATCCTGGACCTCCATAAGTTAACAAAGAGTAAGAGCTAGTTTGTGAGTATCTTTTTCAACTTCAACAAAGTAATAGAAAAAACTTCTTCCAGACTATTCATCAACATCCACTTTGGATGATCCAGATATCCAGCATACTGACTAAATCCAACTTTAGGTTGCCCTGGTAAATTTTCCACCAAATCTTCTATTGGATGTCTATTCCCAATATTTAAAATGGTACTCATAAACACAAATAATCCTATAAGAAACTTTTTTGCACATCTTTTTTAGGATTCACACTAAATTATGTAATAACATATATATAATAGGTATATAGGAATCAAAACAAATAAGATATATGCATTAATCTTGTAATGACCTGTATTTTTGTACACCTTCATCAGAGCTTCAGAATTTCATTTTGGACAATTTTTGGACCAAGTTTCATCCCAAAGGAGACCACATGACTGGTATGAGGTCATACGAGTCCTGTGGCTTCTAGTGACACAACACTTGGCCTTAATTTTGGGTGTGTGGCCTTGGAGTGGAGTTTCGGGCTAAGGCTCATCTCACTTTGACCCGACACGCACCGTGGCACACTTCATGGACCATGTGGAGCACTATGTGATGACCTTGAGCTTGGAACACCAATGTGTGAAGCAAGGTAGAGGGGCACATGTCACGCGCGAAAGTCCCATTAAGGCTAACTGGCACCCGTTGCCAATAAGGCTCGGGAAAGCTAACATATACCCATTCACTTTCTATAAATATTATAAGGGGTTTCCATATTCAACACATCTCCCAAAAAGTAAGGAGTAATAATAAGCCAAAATGAAATGCATATGACTAGTTCGTTGGAGCCACGTTGTCTAAAGTACAACACATGACCACACTTCAATTTACATAGTCTATAAAGTCTCCAAATATGGAAAAGTATGTGATGAGGGTCAGGATAGGCACTGCCTCGACTAACTATACGGTGCAAAAATATAAGCTCTAGACACACACAAGCCCTGAAGCTACCTGTACTTCAGTAACAGCAACTGGTTTGCCTGTACTTCTACTTGGGAGATCTACTAGCACCTGTACCAGTGGCATGAAATGTTGGTTCCCCGTGAGGGATGTTAGTACGAGATAATGAACTAAATATGTAAGGAAGAAAATACTATATATAAACTAAGAACATAAATGAAATCATGCACTGGTAGTCATACTGTGGAATCATGTACTTTATGTCATATTTATTACTTGACCTTTACTGTATACTCTAGGCACAACATGTAATACAAATGACCAACTAATCAGTGGAAAATCTATATCAAGATAGGCCTATGTTAGGCTTTTCATTTCACCCCATTGGCTAACACCCGTAATGGGATCGGCCACTGCTAGGTGATTCTTCCACCCCTAGGGCTACCACCCATCAATAAGAAACTTACTTTACTTTATCTGTTAATTACTTTTGAGATGATTCTTTTGATGGTCATAATATTTGAGTTGTGGGACTTTAGATATAGCATGTGACATGTAATTAATCAGAAAAGACAATACCATAATGAAAAGAGTAGGTTACAAGGATAATGAAATGCGTAGGAGATGAAATAACACATGAACTTTGTTTAGTAAAAAGAACTCGTGCATCCTGGTATCCAAGTATGTATGTAGATTTGCAAATAACTATGTATAGGAGCATATGAACATGTAAGAGTGGATACATGGTTATTAGTTGTGTCGGAGTTTGTAAGTTCCTTTAGGTACCAAGGAAGGATCTAGGCTTCATGCCAAATAATACGAAATCATGTAGCCTTACATATCTCGCATGTACAACCTTATTATTACCTCGAAGTAACCTCCTTATTCTCTTAAATAGTTATCTACATCAGGGGGGTCATAAAATAAGCATTAGTAATTAAAAAATATGCCTTGGTAGTCTAATCAAATTTAAGAATAAACCTCGCGTAGCAACCCGTAAGCATCGACCCAACGATGTTCTTTCATCCTTTCCACTACTAAGCATAAGTATCTACTACCCATTCCATATACATGGTGTATATAACCTAGTTTAGTTCCATATCATGTAGGAAACAGTCCACAATTCACAGCACACACCAACTCCACACGACATATCATTAGGTAGAAAAACATTACGCCATTTCCCTATATTTTGACGTCAACAATTCAAAACTATCTAGTCTTTAACCAAACTGTCCTCAACATATCTATACATAAAAACAGCCTTAAAAAGGCCTAGAACATTACCAAAATAGTCATGAAGTGTTTGAGGCAATACCCTTCTACATTCAACCTATAAGTTCCAATCAAAATCACACTTACGATAGCACAATAAAACTCATTTTTAAGTGCAACGAAATCAGGGTAACAACCTTAGATTAATATCTATAACTTGAACCATATTAAAAACATCAATTTCCCTTCATAATAAAGCCCAAAAAACCATATAGAAGTCATTTAAAAAAAAGGCAAGTGTGTAGCAACTTTCTAAACAAAGTCCAACCTTTGTTCACAAGCATAGCTAGCATATACTTCTTGTTTTCATAGGAAAAGTATACCAAATACATGGATATTTCTACTTAACGTAGCCTTCAAGATTCAGGTTTCCTTCAAGAACCTTAGAGGATTTTCTTTTACCTGCCTTGTGAAGTGAAGTAAAGAGTAAAAGAAAGACCTTAGGAAAGCTAAAAATTGTTCCAAAGTGAAATGACTTAAAGGAAAGTTTTTAAGAAATTTTAAATGGATAGCTTTGGTCGACTTTCTAATGTTTTTGCAGCCATATAAAGTCAAGTAGGTGATACTCCTACTTGCTCCATTCACTTTGGCTTTCATGGGTCTTAGTTTGGTACACTTGTGCTGCCATTTTATCTTATATTCCACTTAGTTTAGGCTCAAAATATTAAGAAGATTTTGAATGTAATTGAGCCTTTCATGTAAATATCTTGGGCTGCCAATCTTCCTTATATATAATGGTAACTCATAGTGTGTAATGACACCTTTAGTTATCAGAATCAGGCCGATTCGGTGCGGGCTCGTCTCTATCTACCTAGCATATTTAAGCTAAACACTTAGGTGGCTCACCTGCTAGCTTCCTAAGTCATACAAGCACCGCAATTCTCTCACCTCATTTAAGGCCTCTACCTCCCTAATGTGGCTTAAAACTTATATGCCCTCACTCGTCTTAAGTGTTAGACCTACACATAACCTTCTAAGCTAAAGTTCAAGCACTTTTAACAATAGGTACTGATTTGACCAAGCCATATCATGCTCTATCTACATACAACTAATACAAGTGAGATAGGGTTTTACAACACGGCCACCTTCACGGGCCATGTGAAGGCACATGGACAATGTGCCCATCCATATAGCCTCCGAGGTGGAAATTTTTCAAAGTATAGCTTCACACTTGGCATGAGAGATTTTATTTTTTCTAAGGAAGGTGCCAGGGGTAGTGTCACGGACTGTGTGTCACCACACGGCACATGTGGCTAACTTTTCATCGAAAATATTCTAAGTATGGGAATCTTCAAGTTCAAGCTAGCTTCACTTTCTAGCCTTTAAATCAAGCTTATTTATATTTTTTAATGTTGTCATGGGTCTCCTATGTCAAGCAAAGTTCAAAGGAATTCTGTTGGCTAAGTTTTTCATAAGTACTGATACAAGGGTCAAGTTTAAATGGGCATATCTCTTAGCACAAAATAAACTAGGTGACCTATGACCTATCAAATTAAAGCTCTTTGCCTAACATACTTGGTTTCACTTCATTTAGAGTTCAGATGAAGAAGTTATGCTTCTTTTCGTAGAACTCGTCAGTGGAGGGGTATATACGAGATCTTAAAATTTCATCTCATTAATGGCAACTCAAATTTGGTTATTTCTATTGGTCTTTTGGGATCTCCTATGCTATATAATGACATTCTAAAGACCTAAAAGTCCTATTCAAATTATTCACACTCACTCTCTATGATTCAAAAGACTCTCTCAAATCCTCTCAAGGGTTCTTGAAGATTTCCAACTTGGGAATAAAGAAACATTCAATTCTTCATCAATTTTTTTTCTTGGGTTCTTTTCATCTTGTGAAGGTATGTGAGTTTTGATCCTTGGTTGCTTCCAATCAAGGAGACCCAAACTATTTTCAAGAAATCTACATAAATTTTGCTCACTTTAATTTGGGTTTTAAATATTATAATTCCTTAAATTCCAATAATGAATGGATTATGTTTATCTATTGATTTAAAGATGATTTATTTTTTAAAATATTGAATTTCATTATTTTTATCAATCTATAGTCATGTATATCCCTTTTAAAAGCTTGTTTGAACTTAGGTGGTTTATACATGACTGTTAAATATGGATTTAATTAGGAGTTTGCTTCAATTTCATGTTATGCTATTGATTTTAGAATGAATCTCAATTAACCATGTCATTCCCACATTATTCATAATATATGCATTCATGCTCATGAAATATTATGGAAATTATGTGAAATGCCCCCAAGAAGTGCCCGCAAAATGTGCTTCGAAAATGTCATAATCTTAATTTTCATATATCTCAAAATCCATGCCTGATATCAAAAATCTAACTATGTTCATAAGATATTATGGAAATTATGTGAAACTCCCCAAAAAGTGCTTGAAAATATGCCTTGAAAATGCCCATAATGGTAATTTCCATATGTCTCAAAATTTGTGTGTGATATCGCAAATCTGACTTTATATTCTTGATCAGGGTGCACAACTGAGTGAGAAATGGGTCTAACACTAATTTTAGAGCAATCTTAGCAAAAAAATTATTTTCCAAAAACTTCACAAAACATAACCGATCTGCGTCGTCCTTGGCGTGGCCCGACCAGTGTGTTATTCCTTGCCAGTTTTTCCTGTTTGATCCAAGGCCTTGGAGTCTTGGGCCTAAGACTCTGTATAAGTAAAAACACCTATACATTGTCATTTTCCAACCCTATATCATTCATGACATTCCCCAAAACCCTCTCTAACAGATAGCCAAATATTTCACCCAAATTCAAGTTTCCCAAACTCATTCCAGATTCAAGAAATTTCACTCAAGCTTCAAGATCATATTCAAATCTTCATTAAGGAAATCTCTAGGTTTGAGGTTTGTGGGTTTCAACCATTGGGTCCTTTCACCCATAGTGCCCAACCTTCCTTTTTAAGTAAATTGCATGTTTTCAAGCAGATTTATCTACGGGTATTGCTCAATATGAATTTATTATGAACTATGTTAGGGTTTCATAAAATGTGGATGTTTAAGCATGTTTTGAGTTATGAATCTACGATCTACTATGAGATTTGATGAAGAGTTTCAATATATATTTCATAAGTATGTTACCAAGTGTTGGTTGATTGATCTACATTATGTTTTCTCATTGATTTCACTCTTTGATTTCATGATTCTGAACTAGCATTACACAACCACCGAGTGTTTGATAAAATGTCAAGTTTAGTGTTTTTGAGTTATTGATTATATTGCATGGTTTATGAGTTAAGTGACTTTATGATGATGAAAGGAGTGTATGTATGTGTCTATTTCATAAAAAGTATCTATAGTGTTGCAAGTTGGCCACACCTTGATGAGGGGGTGGCATGGCTCAATCACCTTGCCGGGGGGTGTTAGGCCCATACTTCCAGTTTTGGGTATATACTTCAATCACCATGTATGGGGGTACTAGGCCCGTACTACCATGTTGAGGGGTATATACCATGGCCACCTTGTCGGGGGGTTCTAGGATCGTACTACCATGTTGAGGGGTATATACCTTAACCACCTTATCGAGGGGTGCTAGGCCCGTACTACCAATTGAGGGGTAGATACCTTAATCACTTTCCAAGGGGATACTCGGCCTTGGTTTCCAAGTATTAGTGCCTGGTTATTCATTATGGTCTCGTTCTACACATGTAATATGTTCTACACAAGCATGTTTTACTTTAACCATTGATCGTACATGCCATATTATTATAGTACTTCCTATTGCCTATGTATATGGATTTTGACTATGTTGACTATCTCTTTATTACATTGCATCTTACCTACTTAGTGCATTCAAGCGTACTAACACATATTTTATGCCTACATGATTTAACCATGTAGGAACCAGAGCTTCTCATGATCTTCGTCCCCGTGGTTAGTTGGTCATCTTGAAGATAAGCTATTGGTGAGTCCTCAATGATCTTGATATGATATTAGCTATGACAAGAATATGATCACATATATGTCTATTGATTATGGCTCTTTGAGCATCTTGGGTGGTTGCACCATTTGGTATATGAATGGGCTATTCCTATGCATGAGTATTATGATTATGAACAATGTGTTTGGCATTTGAGTCGAAATATGGATTATTATGAATGGTAGTTGGTTCTTTTCAAGAATAAGGATGCATTGAAATGATTTGGAAAAATGACTATTGCCTCCTCTGAAAGCATTTATATATATACATATATTTATTATCATGGGATGACGACTTAGAACCGATGGATGGAGGGTTTGCTCTCTTTCCTTGAACTATATACCTACTATATGTTTCGTTTTCGAAATAAGAGTTGTTCCCATAACAAAAGTTGCGTCTGAAATAGGAATTATTCCCATAATGAGAAGACATGATATGATATGGTATGACTTGATATGCAATATGTGAAAATCCTATTCGGAATGAGAGTTGTTCCCTAAGGAAGGTTACTTCATACGAAATGGGGGTTGTCTCATATGGTGAAGTATGGTTTACCTTTTGCAAGTGGGCCACCTCTATAGCAATGAGGGGATTTCATTAGGATTCGAAGTTATAGCTCGCTTGTTCTTACTCATGTCAGTTAAGGTCATATCTCCACTATATATGAAACAACCCCAAAAAGTGCCCGAAAACGTGCCTAGAAATTCCTGGTAGTTTTAATTCCATATATCTCAAAATATATTTGCTATTTTAAAAATTCAATTTCATATTCTTGTTCAGGGGGTCCAAATTAGGTGAAAAGGGTCTAACCTCGATTTAAGACCGAAATATTAGCAATTATGAAATTCCAAGAACACAAATTCCAATAGGATTTTTGTGTTGCCTTCGCGATGTGCCCCTGAATATTTTGGGGATTGTTTTTTTTAGTTTGGTCCAAGACTTCTAAGTCTTGGGCCTAAGCATTCCCAAACGTGGTTTTACCCATACATAGCCAAATTTCACCCTCATATCATCTCAAACATTTCCCGATACTCACTCAAACACTTGGTCACATTTTCACTCCCCAAACTCAAGTCCTAAACCCTCATCCCAAGCTAAGATTTTCCTTCAAGATTCCTCTTCAAGCTTCAAGTCTCCATCTCCAATCTTCACGAAGTTCATCTCTAAGCTAAGGTATGCGGGTTTCTTTCATGGGTTCCTTTCACCCATGATACACATGCCTCCTTTTACTCAAATTGCATGATTTAAAGTTGATCTATAAATGGGTCTTGAGTACTATGAAATTCACTGTACACTATATTAAAGCTATGCACAGTTGTGAGAGTTTTGCCATGTTTTGAGCTATAAATCTTTGATCTATTGTAAGATTTGAGAAGGAGTTTTGGTGTATATTGCTTGAGGGTGTTGCAAGATGTTGATTGATGGTTTTACAATGGATTTTCTTGCATAATTTCAAATCGTTATTTCACACCCTCTAAGTGTTTGATATCCAGATATGGTTTCCTGAGAAGTTGAAGGTCTAAAGTATAAGACATGATATGAATAACTATATGATGATGAAATGAGCTTATGTATATGATATACTCTATATAAAGTGTTGCATTAGACCATACCCGATCTGAGGGGATAAGATCCCGGGTAACCATGTTGGTGTTTGTAGTCATCAACTATATGAGGGGTTTGTACTTCGCCACCATATTGATAAGGTGTGATTATCATCAACCATGTGATGGGTTTATACCACACAACCACCAAAGGGTTTATACCTTGAATAGCAAGTTTGGTCTCTTATACACATATGATATCCTATATGAGCATGAGTTACTTAATCATGTTTTACCTAAGCATTGACCATACATGTTATATTGTTATATTCTGCCTTTTGCTTAATATTATTCATTTTGATTATGATGCATATCTATTATTTCATTGCATCCTACATACTTAGTATATTCAAATGTATTAACATATATTTTATGCCTACATGATGTCACCATGTAGGAATCGGTGCTCGAGTTGATCATCATCCTCCACGTGGCTAGTTTGGTGTTATTCAAGCTAGTTGGTGAGTCCTCCACTTCGGTGACCTTAGTATATACTCTATTGCTTTATATTGAGACACTCTTCTCTAAGTTCTATTTGACTATGAGGGTGAACCCGGTTTCTTTGTCTTGGCCCCTGCTCTTTTCTATGTAGTAGATGTGGTTGTTTGACAAGTTATGTATCTATATGATATTAAATCTTGTCTCTTGATTAAGATATTGTGCAAGATTTTCCCTTATCCCCTTCCCCTATTCTTGTTTTTTAATGTTTTATATGCATCTGTGACCAATGATGTGTAATGATAAGTTAAGAGGGTTGTTTGGGGTTCCTTCGAGTTCCCTATTCGCCGTGTCATGTCTAGGCCCTAGGCTTAGATCGTGACAAACATGGTATTAGAGCACTAGGTTGATAGATCCTCAGAGTCCAACCCACCACGTCGATTAGAGTCCAATTCATGGTTGTGAAGTGCGCCATGACTATAAGTATGGGGCTATGAGACGTTTTAGGAAATATTTTCCTTTTTTATGTTCTAAGTCGTGCTATAGAGTTGTAGTGAGTTTTCCCCCTAACGATTGTTCTTTGCTATACTAGATCATGCCAAACACTCGAGGGCGAAGGGCCTAAACTCTCGAGGAGAAACCTACCAAAGGTGAGCTCCGGGATACTCTCACTATACTTGCCCAAGTTGTGGCCAACCAAGTCAATCAAGGGGCCCAAGCCCCTCATGCTTCTACCTCAGGAGCTAGGGTAAGAGGCTTTATGAGGATGAATCCTCCGGTGCTCTATGGGTCGAAGGTGGATGAAAATCGACAAGAGTTCATTGATGAGGTCTAGAAAATCTTCAATATCATGGTTGTTGGCCCGAATGAAAGGCGGAGTTGGTGCCATACCAACTCAAAGAGGTAGCCCAAATATTGTATGATCAATGGAAGGGTGAGAAGGGAATTGGTAATGTGGTGCTTTGGGTGGGGTTCAAATTGTCTTTTCTTAATCAATTATTCTGTCTTAAGCTTAGGAAAGCTACGTTGGTGGAGTTTATGAACTTAAAACAAGTTGCTATGAGTGAGGGAGTATGCCCTCAAGTTTAATCAACTTTCAAAGTATTCTCCTCATTTGGTGGCCAATCCTAGATCTAGGATGAATATGTTCGTGATGGGAGTCTACGACTTGGTAAGTGAAGAATGTTAGTCTGCCATGCTAATTGGTGACATGGACTTGTGTTGGTTGATGACTTATGCTAAGCAAATGGAAGTGGATAAATTGAGGAAAAAAAAGGGACATGAGGCCAAGAGGGCCCAGTTTGAGGTGCTAAATTTTGTCAAGGCCAAGGGGCTTCTCATGCTACTAATAGGGGGTTTTCCAATGACTTCCCTAGGCCTCAAGGTGATGGTGGGGTGGCTCCTATTGATGTGTGCCTTAAAAGTGGAAGCGCCATGGAGGCCCATGTTCGAAGGGTTCTAATACATGCTATGATGTATGGATCTTGGTCACAAGAAGGTAGATTGTCCAAGAAACCGTGACAACATCCAAGGTGCTAATGCGGTCCCATTAGGTAGTGGTGGTCCTCAAGGTGGTGCCCCACAGCACAACCAGTTTTATGCACCACATGGGAGAAAAGGGGTTGGTGAGGTCTCAGATATTGTTATTGGTATGTTGAAAATCTTTGACTTTGATGTATATGCTTTGATTGATCCGGGTGCCACTCTTTCCTTTGTTACCCCTTTT
>JAOTQR010016557.1:0-17498 GCA_025774065.1 Solanum ossicruentum
CTTATAAACTTGATCTTCCTAGTGAGTTCCAAGTTAGTGCTACTTTTAATGTTTCTGATCTTTCCCATTTTGATGCAAATTTGAATACGAGGATGAATTCTCTTGAAGAAGAGGGGAATGATAGTATCATACAAAGCTCTACTTCAATGAAGGAAAACGATGAAAAGAATGAAGCTTTAGAAGCTCAAAGGAGGCCCATAACAAGATCTCAAAACAAGGCTTCAATTGCAGATCCAAAGGTTAAAGTCCAAGAAGGATGAATTATTCAAATGGTACAATTATTTGGTGGCCCAAATTCAAGTTCAAGATGAAGAATTTTAGGTTTAAATTTCATGCAAATAAGGCTAAGAAGAGTCCAAGAATAAGCCACAACAAAGGTTGCTTTCTGCCCAAGTCTGTAGAGAAGACTAGTCAAACTTTCCAAAATTATCAAGATTCTTTTCCTAGTTTGGGTTTTACCTTATTTTCTTATTTATATATAGGTTATTAATATTTTCTTTGTTCTATTTAATGTATCTTAGTACCATTTAATGCTTTCCTAGAACTACTAGGTCTATTCCTAGTTAAGGTAACTTTATTTCCTTTCTAGAGTAGTATTTACCTTGTAATTTTCTTTCTAGGTTTTGGAAAGTCCTTGGGCCTAACCTAAGGGGTCTTGGAGAATTGTATTGAACCTTTGTGACTTGTTCTTTGAGAATTTATCTTAAACCTTTACTAGTTCATAGTTTAAGGTTTAAAGTACTTTTTTCTTGTGATGTCTTTGATTTCATTTTGGTATTCTTTAGAAGGTGATTAGTTTACATGTTAATTATTGTCTTTAGTTACTCATAAAGCGGTTACGATCTGAATCTAATGTTTTGATTCATTTTCTCAAGTAAAGGTGTTAGATTTCTTCCATAAATCTTTATGTTGTTACTTGGATCTTGTCAAGGCCTTAGAATATTAATTTCTTGGAAATTCTTGGATCTTTCCTTTGAATTGCTCATATCTTTAATTAGTTTTTATTTTTTTTTTTTGTTGTTGCTTCCAGTACTCACTCTATCTTAGTATTATTTCTAACTTCAATCCTATCAAGAAATCAGCCTTTACTTGAGAAAATGAATCAAAATATTAGATTATTAGGATCTTGTCAACGCCTTAGAATATCAATTTCTTAGAAATCTTGGATCTTTCCTTTGAATTTCCTTTAACATTAATTAGTTTTTATCTTTCTTTTTTTGCCGTTGCTTCCGCATTCTTGTATTCACTCCATCTTTAGTATTGTTTGTAACTTCAATCCTATCAGACCGAATGCCCCGCTTTTGATCACCAAAAGTCACAACAACTGGAGCTGATTAGGCGGACTCAGGTGCAATTTTGCATATCGCTGAATGGGTCTTGTGGGCACGATTTAGCTCACCTGTTTTACACTTATGCATCTTTGAGGACTCCCAATTTGGCCTTCTTGTGGGCCCCTAGTAATTGACCTAGGACTTGCCTTTTTTGGTAAGTTCGTCTTGTACCAATACAATTAATTATTCCTTTTATTCTGGAACCTTTTTGGATCAAAAACCTTTTTGGAAGATTCTTCCTCTTGAATATTTGAATGTTTCTCAAGAAAATTATGAACAAGATGAAGATTTGAATCAAAACCCTCAAAAAATTGGCTCAGAATTTCACAAAATTTGAGATTTAAGTTCTCCTTGAGTAGAGAACAAACCCCAATACTTTTTAGACTTCAATGCCTAACCAATTTCTTCAAATATCAAGACCCACTTTCTTCTTTTTCAAGCTTCTTCAATTCAACAATGGTGGAATCTTCAATTTCACATTTCACTCCAAACGTCACCATATAGAAGCTCATGACTCAAATAATATAGGGACACCAATCTAACATTAGAAAACTTCAAACAAGACTCAAAGCAACAAAAATATTTTTGGGATTTTTAAAAACATTTTTTACTCCTTTTTGTGTAATAACAACACAAGACTAGAATCATAGGAAAGAATCTATGCCTTGCTCTGATAACAAGTGATGTGATACAAAAATGTAGGATCGAAAAATGAAAGTAAAGATAGATATCAAAAGCAACATAAAGGTATATTATACCTAAAGACCTCAATTGATAGATAGATAGATAGAGTGACACAAGAAGGAAAATCAAAAGTAACCTAAAGGTATATTAAAACTGAAGACCTCAATTGATTAATCCACGACAAGCACCAAGCTCTTACAAATATCTCAAGGGAAATTGGATTCCCAAGCAACCCTCGTTTCTAAACAAAGTTCAACCAAAGCTTGTACTAAGCTCTCAAACCCACACAAAGAGTATTGTTCATCAATATTCAAAATAGTCTACCTAGAAATGAGCAACTATGAGCTATTCATAGTCTTAGGTCAATTATTACATAAATGGCCCATAAGTGACTGAAAATTGATAAAAGGTGGTTAAAATGGCCATCACCTTCTTCAATAGGTGGATCACCGAATTGGCATCTTGTCTCCAACCTTGATAACTCTTAAAGCTCGCTATAAGTAATTTATAATGATCAGAAAAAAAATTTAGTTGCTATAAACACATTTATAACGATCGAAAAAATGTAGTCGCTATAAGTATATATATAACGACCAAAAAAAATTTGGTCACTATGGTATACTTATAACGACCAGATCATTTCCCTTCATTAAGAAATGGTCATTAAAAGTCTTTTTTTCTTGTAGTTAATGGTATTTATGTGGTACCACATAACCACGACGCAGGTGCAGGCAATTCCAAAATTGAGGAGATCATTGATCGCTTGTTAAAGAAGGTTGAGACACAAGATGAAACTCTAAGGGGCATGAAATTGGGGATTTTGAGTATCAATCAGAAAATAGAGTCTCACTCTTTGGCTATCAAACAGTTGGAACAATAGTTTGGTCAAGTATCAACTCAGCTGAATCAGCATCAGAGGGATATCTACCTAGCAATATAGTACAAAATCCTAAAAATGAAGGGCAGTGTACGGCGGTTACTACTCGAGGTGGCAAGAGCACTATTGACCCTCCATGCCGGTTGATGAAGAAGATGTTCGAGAGGAGACGATTGCAGCTAAAGATGCGGATAAAGGAGATGATCGTCACAAGGATGGGTGAGTGAAGCTGCTGATGTGCTACTTAGGTTGAAGCCCATTCCTAGGCCTCCTCCTCCCTTCCCTCAGAAAATTAAAAAGAGGAGGAAGGCAAATTTTATCACTTTCTCTCCATGCTAAAGCAACTCTCCATCAATATCCCTCTCATCGAGGCATTGGAGAAGATGCCAGGGTATGCGAAGTATCTAAAGGACATGATCACTAAAAAGCACACTCTGAGTCAGGAGCTCTCTCAAGAGCCTCATCATTGCAGTGCTATTGCTATGAGGTCCTTGGTCCAGAAGAGAGAAGTTCCAGGTGCTTTCACAATAACCTGAACCATTAGAGATGTGGAGTTCGCAAAGGCGCTATATGATCTAGGTAACAACATAAATTTGATGCCCTTGCGGTCTACAAAAAGCTTGGATTGGGAGCCCCTACTCCAACTAGCATGCGGTTGTTGATGGCGGATCGCAGGGTGAAGAAACATGTTGGGATATTATATGATTTGTTGGTAAAAGTCAAGCAGTTCATATTCCCCACAGACTTTGTGATCCTAGATTGTGAAGTTGACTTCGATGTCTTAATCATCTTAGGAGGACCATTCCTAGCCAGTAGACGAGCCCTAATGGATATGGAAGCTGGTCAACTAAGGTTTAGATTGAATGACGAAGAAGTGATCTTCAATATATATCAGTCCATGAAGCATCCAGATGATATGAAGAGTGTAGTCTGGGCAATTGGTGAAGTCTAAATAACCAATTGGTCCAAGTCGAGCCACGACAATAAATCAGGCAGTACTTGGGAGGCAACCCAAGGTTTTTGATGTATAGCATAGTTATAGGTTTATTTTCAGCTTTTGGATTTATAGATAGTTTATTTTTTTGTGTTTTGATTTTAATTTTTGGACATTGGGCTGGTTGCCTACAGGGTAATAGTGTATTTAGTAAGAGTATACGAGTATAGGACTAAGTCAGACAATTTGGTTGAGTAGAACATCAAGTTGAGTCTCTACTGGGTTTACGGGTCGTAAAACACTTTACAACTCGTACCCCAACTCGTAGAGTATTCCACTAAGCAGAAAAATATTTACTCTAGTCCGTGAGCCAACTTTATGATTCGTAGATTAAACTACAAGTCGTGAATGGTGCTCGTGGAATACAGGTAAGTTTTTTGAAAATATGCTCAGTGTTGGGGTTTCTATGACCCATTCTACAAGCCGAAAATCACTTTATGACCCGTAGACTGGTCTGTGAAACCTAGTCCTGAAAACTAGGCTTTGGATGTTCTACAAAATCATAATTTACGAGTCGTAAAACCTTGTATGCCCCATAATCGGGGTTTTGCAGAGTCTAGTCCCATTAACTTTCAGTTGACCTGGGTCAATATATAAATAGAGGGGTCAAATTATCTAACCCCATTCTTGACATGAAATTACTAAATTGACCCTACCAACCCATCCCCTCGTGTTTTCTGATCATCACCGGCCACGATACACCAAATTTTCGATAAGATTCGGGTGGCCCTAGGGTTTTGCTTCTAGTCACCTCCTTCATCTTCTTCACATTAATCTCAAGACTTGGTAAGTTTTTGGTTAAATTCAAACCTATAATTTGGCTTGTTTGAGTGATTGATTTAAAAATTGAGTGGGGAATGGTGGTTAGACACAACATAAGTGTTTGAATTTAAAATTGTGATTAGTTAAAATTAGGGTGCCAATGTCTGAATTATTTACTGAGTCCAGAATTGGGTATTATGGCCTTGTGTCAATATTAATTGCTTGTGCCTATTTTGTCACTCATCGTATGTGACTGAATGATTGTGTTTGTGAATTGGTGGGTGATGACATAGGTGCATGATCTCGTTTGAATCAATTAAAGGTGGTCAAAATCATATGGAAGTTCATGTTATTAATCACTTCCGATGGTGTGTATGTAATGTAGAACATGTTGGGGTGATGGTTGTGGTGTGCAAATTACGTGGGTGTGTGAGTTTTCACTTCGATGTTGGTAGTTGATATGTTGAAAAAGTCAGTTGGGATCCGTGTGATGGACTTAGAAACTCAGGTGACTGAGTTCTCTAATTCAGGAATGGCTTTTACGGCCCTTGGATCATTCCACGAGCCAAAATTGCTCCTCATGCATAATTCTAGAAACTAGATTTTTCTCAATTTCCATCAGATGAGACCTTCTAAGAGTCGTAGAACACTATACGGCTCGTAGATAGGTCTCTAGATCCTGCCTGGAATTAATTACAGACTGGAAATCTCTACGACCAAGTTTATGACTCAGAAACAATTTTACAAGTTGTACCTAGTCTAGTATACTTTTCTAGAAACAAGATTTACTTGAACCACTAGTTTACGAAGGCTCTTTACAGCTCGTAATATCCACTATGGCCTGTAAAGGTGCTTTCATAAAACCCTTCTACAATCCAACTCATATAATGTTTTGCACTTTAATTCTTGATTTTTTGGACTAACCATGGTGTGTATATGTTTATGTTTCAAGTACTATGGCCCCAAAAGCCATCCGCGCTGAGTTCTATGCTATGAAGTGGAGGCTCAGGGATGAGCCTTCAGATGATGAGTAGACCACTCAACTGAGTGGTTCAGTAGAGGTCTTAGATGTAACACCAGACCCAAAGGCTTCTATACCACAGACCAGAGCCGCTGCCAGAGCTGGGCGTACTCAGGCTCCTGCTGCTCGCTCTCCCCATTCTTAGGAGGGAGCAGCGATGAGACAGTTTACCACAGATGACTCCATCTGGAGAAGATTCCGCTCTGAAGGAGGCTTTGAGGATAGATCAGAGATAGAGTCCTCCGTCGCACCATAATCATCATCATCTACTCCAGATGCTCTCCAGAGCATGCGAGACATATATATGGAGGGCACACAACAGAGAGAGCAGGGAAAGCCAGCCCGCTCCATTTATGAGAAGCCCAGAGTCATCGATGGCATACTTGACTATGTCCCCGGCATTGAAACACCCCTCAACGTAGCTTGAAAAGACCCTATGATGTATTTTTTTAATATCTCAAAATCTACGCAGAATTTCACAAATCCGATCTCATATTCTTGTTTAGAGAGCAAAGTTGTGTGGGAGCTACAAGGTATAGTTTACCCGTGCCAAAAAATATTTTTATCGATGAAATTTCACAAAGCAGTGGTTGTCTGCGATGCGCCTTAGGTAAAAAATTCTCTTGATCACTCAAGGACAATCGGGTTACTACCTAATGTTTATATATACGTGAAACCATCATCATTAGTCATTTTTCAACTCCAAAACTCACTAAAAACCTCTCAAATTCCTCTCTAATCTTCACCAAATCCTCCATCCATTCTCAAGATTGTCAAGAAGTTTTTTGGAATTCAAGATAACCAAGTCAAGCCCCAAGTCCTCAAGTCTTTCTTCAAGAAACTCCAAGTATATGGTATGTGGGTCTTCATCCATGGGTCCTTTCACCCATAGAGCCCAACTTTCTCTTTTTCAAGAAATTATATGATTTCAAGGTTAGATTCTTTATGGGTAAACTTCATTATGCATTATAAACATGATTTGAGTTTGGATTCTTCAAGCAATGATTTTGTTATGCTTAAATACCATTGGGGTTTGATATTGTGATGGATTTTATGATATTAAAGTTACATATTCTATGAAGCTATGAAAAGTTATGAAAGACTTATGGATTTTAGTTGGATTTCATGATACCCAAAATGAGGGTTTTATTAAAATGTTGGTGGGTTTAATTGAATGATTTCCAAATGAATTGATTTTACTACTCTCTTATTTTATACTCTTAAATTATATGATTTAAGCTTATGTGGATGTTTACCACCATGTTTTGGCTAAAGTAATTGACAAATTTCTATATTGTTGAAAGTCCTATTTGTAAGACATTTAAATTATGAATATTAAAAATGTTAAAAAGATATTATGCATGCTATAAGTTATTGAGAACATTGTGAATATTTTAAATGATACGAAGCCCTTTCTTTGATTTTATGAAGCCTTGGTTTTGATGGACTACTGTTTGATAGTATTGAGATTATGCACGTTATGACTATAGCTATGAAGTTGAGGATTGTGTGAGATGAATTTTATATTTCTATGTCCATGTTTTGAAAGATGATATGTATGAATGAGGTGGATTGTCTTAGAGATGATATAAATTGATGAATTGCATTACTTTTATGCATAGTGCTCTTGAGTTACATGATTTAAAACTACATGCATTAGCCCACCCAATTGTCATGTTGAATTTGCTAATTTGAATGATTTCTAATGATGAGGGTTGCTTGATTTTATTTAAGTTCATACTTTCTTTATTATTATTGTATATGAATCAAGTCTAAATCATATGAATTTCATGATTATGTAGCTTTAAGCATGCAAATTCATATTTGAACCTATATATGAAGAGTACATTGTTTATGAAAGAAGGAAGTCCCAATCTTGCTATATAAGAACATAAGGGTCCTAAATGCGAAGAGTCAATATTTATGATATGGCTTCATGGGAATATTATGACACTTTATGTAAGGTCACTCTCTTTATATGTCATTGATATTATGAATGGTGGAGTTTGCCAAGTATGCATTGAAACACATTGAGGTGACATGAAAGTATTTATTATTAGAGGTATTCATTATGATGTTCTGATTTGCAAGTTTATACATGTCATGACTATTCCTTGTCTATTTGGGACTAGACTCATTGTAGTCAAGAATGAATGAATAAAAGAAACGTAAGACCCCACCTAGTTATGATCATGAGATTATGAGGCTACCCGATAGTAGAGGCTTAGCCAAGATTATGAGGCTACCCGATAGTAAAGGCTTAGCCAAGATTATGATGCTAACCGATAGTAGAGGCTTAGCCAAGATATAGGAGCTATTTTTATAGTGATTAATATTCTAAATGCTTATGGGATAGGTTAGGGGAATACCTCTCCACTAATGACTCCATGATTCATTTTTTATGATTATTTCGTGAGACTATACTTTGCACCGAGTGGACTTTGGGATGGAAGCGGAAGCTCACCGTTAGAAGAGGCGTGAGACCACTAATAAAATTCGATTGTCCCATAACTAGGTGTCACCATATAAAATAGGAATCACCCACTAATAGAGGTTGATTTCTAGACCAACCGATTGAAACGACCCAAAAAAGTGCTCGAAAATGTACCTCGAAAGTGCCCATAATCATAATTTTTATATATCTAAAAATTCGTGCATGATATCAAAAACCAGACTTCATATTCTTATTCAGAGAGAAAAATTGAGTGCGGAATGGGTTTAAACCCGATTTTAGAGCAACTATATCAAATTTCAAAATTCCAAAAAAGTAGAATTCTAGTGAGGGTTCACGTCCTTGGTGCAACATGGCTAAGGCACACCTGAGTGTAAGGTACCATTATGACTGCTATTGTTCCTTGCATAGTAAAATAGTCTTTAATTTAAAGTAATGTATTTTCACCCAATAATATTAATAACGTAGTTATGTATGACACCTTATATTTCTCACTATCTTTTATGAACTCCCTAAAGCTTTATCGTATATGTCATTCTTAATTTATGGTTTTCATAATATATGCTCTTGTCCCCCTCATGTCCCCAAAATATTCTCTTATGATGATTTATGATGGTTTTTTTAGGACCTATATAATATTCCTCACCCTCTTGTACAAAGTATATGGACGAGCTACTCATACCACTTTATTATGCTTTTTATGAGCTATGCAAGTATGATTACCTCCACGTATGCTTTACCTTAAGCATTGATCATGCATGGCATATTGAGCTTACGTCTTTGATTATGTTTATGCATTTTGATTACTATGGCTTGCTTCCCTTGTTGCATTGCACCCCACACATACTTAGTACATTCCGAGTACTAACGCATACTCTATGTCTACATGATTTCACCAAGTAGGGACTGATGCTCCTCAATATCCTCCATATGGTTAGCTTTGGATCATTGAAAGAAGAGAGTTGGTGAGTCCTCTAGTTCATGGAGTTTGAGGGTGAGGCTTCATCATGTCTTGGCCCCCGTCCTATTTATGCTTAGAGGTGTTGTTGGATACGTACCTATAATTTGATTTTGAGATTTTATGGAGACTTATCCCTTAGACTCTCTCTCTTTGTGATGCTATTGTGGAAAGTGATGAAAGTCCAAGGTCCCTAAATGCCCCCATAGCGTGAGTCATTCTTACCCACCCCTTAGACTTATTTGCTATGTGATTCATGTTTATCCTCTTCCTTATTAACATCCCCATAGCGTGAATCCAAAGCCCCGCTTCCCTTAGAAATTATTTGCTTTGTGCTTAATTATCTTTTATTATTACTTTCGTAAAACCAAGGATGTGCAAACGATATGCTAAAAGGCTTGTTTGGGTTGCTTTGGGTTCCCATTTGCCAAGTCACGTCTAGGCCCTAGTCTTGGGTCGTGACATATCTCCAGGACACAATGACTAGATATGGGCTTCAGTGGCTGACCTGACCTCTCAAACGATAGTCCCTGACCATGGTGAGGTAGTTCTATGCCTCCTATGCATCCACTATCTAGCTTACTCTTCCCAAGGGGAAGAAGCCCCTCGCTCAGCCCAGACTGACTGAGATGAGAGTGAGCGGTCGGTGGGTGGATATATATAAGGCCACCATCCATAGTTTCCAACCCTAGATCCACCCCAAAGTTCTACTACTATGTGGAGCAGATGAAGGATACACTAGTGATGAAGGATCCTAAGCGACGAGCTACATTGATGAGATGGGTGGCTGGGTATATTATAGAGCAGAGTTCAAAACCTGCTTGGGTCGCCACTTACTCGGAGCCTATAATCAAGGCTTTGCAGGTTTCCCGCCAGGTTTTGGTGCACGATTGTTCATTATGGCATTCGACTAACACTTGTTGATAATACTAGATATCAGAGCGAGCGGTTTTAGTTGCCAGCATCATAGTGCGATTGACTAGGTCTGCCTCATTGATGAGCAAATTCATGAGGCCGCACTGAAAAGGTCCACTCCATCCTGTTACTGCACTTGATGTACAAGCTCTATCTAGAGTCGATGGTAGAGATACTGCATCAACAAGACCAGATAATAGAAGTCTAATGTACATTGGATCCCAGCCTGATCAAGGCTGAGGATAACCCGATGGCACTCCAGAAGGAGCAAAACCTCCACCTATGCCTGAGATGTTTGCCCCAGCACCACCACCTAATGGTTTTGAGACTACCACTATTGCTACTATTGAAGAAAGACCTCCGCAGCCTGAGGCAGTTGAGAAGAGAGGGCCCACTATTATTGTTCGTGCACCACAGGCCACTACTTCACAGCCTACTACTTCGAGCATGATCTACATGTCCGCAACTTTTATACAGGCCTTAGTGCGGAGGTTATCACATGCTGAGTCATAGTTGACACAGCTTGTTTATGAGATCTTGCCATGGGGTCCGCGGGGCAATAGTAGACTCAGAGGGTCGAAGTCGGGCATTCATGTTTGCTACTATCCAAGATCGTATTTCTATCATGGATTACCGCATCGATACCTTCGAGGAGAGGGTACAATAGAGATTAGGCAAGGCCCTATCTTCAAACTTATCAACTATGCAGATGGAGATCTAGCAGCTCCAAGCTGACTTAATAGCAGCAATAGCATCATCGGTTGCACTACCATCAACTATACCTCGGTGCTAATATTTGGTCTATTTGCACCTGAGGAGCCTACCCAGTCTTCCTTTAGGAAGAGACCTTACACGGATGGTGATCAAATGAGAGACATGTACATGCGAGGATGATAGAGGAGGAGGAGCTCGAGCTTGTCTTGAGGAGATCGAGACATGATGAGGAGATGAGACAAGTTTGAGCGACAGAGTAGGTAAAGGGTGCTGGCCCCTCAAGACAGAGCACCATTGTTAAGGAGACCATCCCGCAGGAAGGGGGTGGCAAGAATCAGCCATAGACTGGCTCTTAGGCACCCAGGTATGTTTTTTGACCCCTTATATTCTATTTTGTTTTGATTTTGTGCATTGGGGACAATGCACATCCTTTTTGATGAGGTGTGGGTAGTTATGGGCCTCAGTGAAGTCTAAGTAACTTGGGTCCATAATTACCCCTATTTTTGTTCCCGGGTTTTCTTGCTTATGTTCTTTTTCCATGTGGAAGCTCTAACGTTTAGGATGTTTAGATAATATTTGTAGCATAGAGTACCAATGTTTGTGGTATAACATGTTTTTGTGATTTGTTTGAGAAAACGATACCAACAAACAAAATTTGACTAGTAGTTAGATAATAACCAAGCAGGTTTGGGTGTGTGACAATATTTCTTCTGATAAGTATGGATACATTGAGATAAGAAGCATGATTTGTGAGTCCTTTTGTTGATAATGTATGTAGTGTCATGTGAATGTGAGCCAAATATGCTAAATTCATGTGTTTTTGTAAATTCAGAACTTGCCCTGTTACCCTAAGTTTGATTGTAGATTATCTGAATTAGAAAAAAATCTTAGGCCATTGTTCTTAAGTACTCCATTTTAGCCTAAAAATGACCAACCAAAATGATGATCTAATCCCTTGTTCCTAATGTTTCAGCCTAACATCTACCTATTCTTTGAAAATATCTGATTTACCTAGCCTTGTTTTTTGTAAAATCCTAAAATCGACCCTGCTTTTTCCTTGAACATTGTGTACCAAACTGAGGCAAAAAGCCTAAGTTAAGGGTGGCTACCAAAAGCGGCCCTGGTTGTCACAGTCTAAGCCTAGGGCCTAGGTGTGACACGGCGAATGGGGAACCCGAGGGGACTCCAAATAAGCCTCTTAGCATATTATTCGCACATCCTTAGTCACGGAAGCAAAATAAACAACAACAAGAGATATAATTAAAGGTAAGAGGAACTAAGAGAAGTCTTTGACAATCATAAAACAATCAAGAGTCAAGCTCATAACATAAGTACATCAAATATCCAACAACACCTCTAACATGGAATGGAACGGGGGCCAAGTCACTTTCTGGGCTCACTCTCATAGTAACAAGTGTTCAATGTAAAGAAATCTCAAAATAGCAAGAGTAACATAGATAGTGTCCTCGGACTTGAGGATCACCAAAGCTTATCTCCAAATACTGAACTAGCCACGTGGAGGATGATCAAAAGGTGCTCTACTCCTACATGGTAATATCATGTAGGCATAGAGTATGTGTTAGTACATTTGAATGTACTAAGTATGTAGGTGCAATGCAACAAGACATAAGCCAATATAGTCAAAATGCATAATCATAAGCAATGGATAAGTATAATCAAAATATCACATGCATGATAAATGCTTGAAGTAAAACATGCTTGTAAATCATTCAACTTGCATTGAACATAATACATGTGTGGGAAGAGACCTGAATTGACATAGACCAAGCGAGCTCCTACTTAGAATCTGCCATGACCCAAACCTAGGGCCTAGATATGACATAATGAATGGGAATCCAACGAGACCCCAAACAAGCCTCTTAGCATATCATTTACACATCCCAGGTCGCAGAAGCAATTAAACAACAACAAGAGAGTATAAATAAGGGTAAAGGGACTAAGGGAAGTCTTTGATAGCATAAAACATAGAATAGTCAAAGCTCAAAGCATAAGTATATCATGTGTTCCAACAATACCTCTAAACCTTTGCATGGGGGCCAAGACACTTTTCGGGCTCACCCTCATAGCATCAAGAGTTCAACATGAAGAGAAAATAAGTGACAAAAGTAAGATAGCTAATGTCCCCGAACTTGAGGACTCACCAAAGCTCTTCTTCAAGATACCAAAGCTAGCCACGTGGAGAATGATTATGAGGGACTCTGGTTCCTACATGGTAACATCATATAGGTGTAGAGTATACGTTAGTACGTTTGAATGTACTAAGTATGTAAGATGCAATGCAATAAGAGATAGGCAACATAGTTTAAATGCATAATCATAAGCATGGAATAAGTATAATAACAATATGGCATGCATGACCAATACTTGGAGTAAAATATGCTTGTATATAACATATTACATGTGTAGGAAGAGACCATAACCATAGACCAAGCAATCTATTACTTGGAAACCAAGGCATACCACCCCCTTGGAAGGTTATTGAGGTATCTACCCCTCAAGATGGTAGATGGGCATAGCACCCCCCATCAAAGTGGTTAAGGTATATATCCCTCAACATGGTAGATGGGCATAACACCCCCTATCAAAGTAGTCAAGGTATATACCCCTCAACATGGTAGATAGGCATAGCACCCCCCATAAAAGTAGCAAGGTATAAACCCCTCAGCATGGTAGATGGGCATAGAACCCCGCCTTCCCATCAAAGTGATTGGGGCATATCACCCCCTCACCAAGGTGTGGTCAACTTACAACACTATAGATACTTTTCATCAATTCAACACATACATACATTTCTTCCATCATCATAAAGTCACTTGACTCATAAGACATACAATAGATCACCAATAACTCAAGAATCCTTAACCGGACATTTTATCAAACACTTGATGAGTGTGTAATGCTAGTTCAAAATCATGCAATTCAAGAGTGAAATCATATGACAAAAATTTAGGGTAAATCAACCCACAAACACATGGTAAAACCCTCATGCAAGATAGCTTGAAACCCCTCATCAAATCTCATAATAGATCATAGATTCATAGCTTAAAACATGCATAAATAGTCAACATTTTATGAAACCCCAAAATAGCTTATAATCAAATTTCATAATAAGAGATACCTCCAGATAATCAAACTTGAAAATATGCAATTTACATAAAAAGGATGGTTGGACACCATGGATGAAAGGACCCAATAGTTGTAACTCACATACCTCAACTTTGGGGATTTCCTTGATGAAGATTTGAATGAGAACTTGAAGCTTGAATGAAGTTCTTGAGATTCTAAAAGAGTTTGGGACACTTGAATTTGGATGAAATATTTGGCTAAGTATTAGAGAGGGTTTTGAGAGTGTATTGAGTGATATGGAGTTGAAAATTGACTAAGTATAGTTTTTTTTATGCAGGAGGGCATGGGCGCAAGAACCCAAAGCCGTAGGCTGAAACAGAAACTGGGACCAAAATAACACTGATCCGTGCCCCTGGTGCATTGCAGCCAGGGCGCGGATCGACACTAGATAAGCAAATTGTTCGAAAATGAAATTTTGCTATGGTTTCTCTAAAATTGGGGTTATACCTCTTTCTCACTCAATTTTGCCCCCCGATCATGAATATGAAGTTGAATTTTCGATATGACGCACAAATTTTGAGACATATGGAAATTAGAATTATGGGCATTTTCAAGGCACATTTTTGGGCTTTTTGGGGTGTATCTTCCCCTTCATCTCCGAATGTCAAATAAATGTACATAAGAGAAGTAATCAAGATGATTTTAGCCCAACACAGGAACGCATTTAAACATAATTTCAAAAATCTAAACATAAGCGTAAAAAAATCACCAAAAACTTATCAACATAAACATGAATGCATGCAAATGACATAAGGACTGAAACTTAAGACTTTAAATCATATATGAGACTTAAATTAGTACCTTAGGCAAGTAGAGTGGAAGAGGAATGGATATCCCTTTTTTATGTTCGCCTCGGCTTCCCATGTGACACTTTCAACTTGTTGGTTTTTCTAAAGAACCTTGATAGAAGCTACATCCTTGTTTCTCAATCTCTTCACTTGTCTATCCAAAAATTCTACAGGAACCTCCTCATAGGTCAACTTATCTTCAAAAACACCCACAACATCTAGAGGTACAATAACACCTGGGTCACCCTCACACTTTTTCAACATAGATACATGGAAGACCGGATGAACCATATTCATATCATTGGGAAAATCCAACTTATAGGCTGCCTTACTAATCCTTCTCAACACTCTATAAGGAACCGCAAACCTTGGGCTCAATTTAACCTTCTTGCCAAACTGGACCACACACTTCATGGGTGAGACCTTAAATAGACCCAATCACAACCTTAAATTAAAGATCCCTCCTCCTCACATTGGAATAGGACTTTTGTTGACTTTGAGTTGTCTTCAGTCTCTCCCTAATCAACCTCACCTTATCTAAGACTTCCATAACCAAAATTGAACCTAACAAAGCCATCTCCCCCACGTAAAACCATCCAACTAGGGATCTACAACGTCTACCATAGAGAGCCTTAAAAGGAGCCATACCAATGCTTGAATGATGACTTTTATTGTAAGAAAACTCAATGAGTGGAAGATGGGTCATCCCAAGTACCCATAAACTCCAAAACACAAGCTCTAAGCATATCCTCAAGATTCTGGATTTTTGGCTTGGCCACCGCTTGAGGATGAAAGGTTGTGCTAACTTTAACCTTGGTATCAAGACTTCTATGGCGACCTCCAAAAGTGAGGAGTGAATTGAGCACCACGATCCAAAATGATAGACAAAGGCACCCCATGCAATCTAACCAACTCAGGAATGTACGATTTGGCATAATCTTCGGCACCATAAGTAGTTTTGACCGGTAGGAAATGAGCCGACTTTGTCATCCTATCAACCACAACCCAAATATGCTTTCTAGTCCTAGGCAACCCAACCACAAAATCCATATTGGTTTCCTCCCGCTTCCAAGTAGGAATATCTATCTTGGGCTAGGACACCCCGATCTTTGATGTTTGGCCTTCACTTGTTGGCAATTATGACAACAAGATGCAAACTTAGCAATATTTCTCGTCATACCACCCCATCAAAACACTTCCCTCAAATCTCTGTATATCTTTGTAGAACCGGGGTGAATAGAATAGGAAAAATTATGAGCCTCATCTAAATCTTCTTTATCAAGTCATCAACATTAGACACACACAACCTATCTTGGTAATTGATGATCTAATGCATGACCTATGAGTAAAGTGACTTTATGATGATGAAAGTAATGTATATATGTGTTGATTTCATGAAAAGTATCTATAGTGTTTCTAGTGACTATACCATAGATAAGGGGTATATACCTCATCCATCTTGTCGGGTGGTGATAATCCCATGATACCATTGATGAGGGGTATATACCTCATCCCCCTTGTTGGGTGGTGGAAATCCGATATTACCATAGATGAGGGGTATATCCCTCATCCACCATGTTGGGTGGTGGCAATCTCATACTACCACAGATGAGGGCTAGATACATCATCCACCTTCCAAGTGGCTGGCATGCCTTGGATTCCAAGTACTAAGTTGCTTGGTCTATGATGACGGTCTCTTCCTACACATGTAAAATTTCCTATATAAGCATGTTTTACTTTAAGTATTGCCATGTTGCCAATATACTATCTCTTGCTTATGCTTATGCATTTTGATTATGTTGCCTATCTCATGTTGCATTGAATCCTACATACTTAGTACATTCAAGTGTACTAATGTATACTCTATGCCTACATGATGTTACCATGTAGGAATTGGAGCTCCTATCTTCTCAAAGCAAGTTTGGTGAGTCCTCAACTCCTGGGATGATATCTCTTGTCCTTATGTTATGTAAAGACTTTCGCTGTCTATTTGTATGCTTTCGACTATGAGGGTGAGCTCGGAAAAGTGTCTGGGCCCCCACTCAATTCTAAGTGTAGAGGTGTAGTTTGAATAGTTATGTAATGATGCTATGAGCTTTGACTCTCTTTGACTCTTTTGATGTTTTATGATGTGAAAGGCTTCCCTTAGCCCCTTATCCTTGTTAATTGCTCTTGTTGTTGTTCAAATGCTTCCGCGACCAACGATGGATAATGATATGTTAAGAGGCTTGCTTAGGGTCCCTTCACGTTCTCATTCGCTGTGTCATGTCTAGGCCCTACGCTTGGGTCGTGACAACTTGGTATTCGAGCACTAGGTTATTAATGATCCTCAACAACACACCGTGTCAATTAGTGTAATGTACCTGGTGTTTTTAAGCCTATACTTGCGTGAAAGGATAATGTTCAAGTGAATTCCTATTGAGTTAAGTAAAATTTGAAATGAAGGTTATCATAGCGATTAGCTTGGTTTAGTTATGTGATTATTGAGGTGGTCTTAGAAGGGTGGTTGGTTTATCCTTGGTATAATATTTTGGGGGAAATGTTATGTGAAGTTAAGACTAAAAAAAATAAAGTTTGGTTTGCGTTAGGAATTATTCGAAATGAAGGTATATGTGAAGGTTGCGTAATTGACTTGTTTGGGAATAATTCTTTTGCCATTGTTGCATGGCTTGCTTGGCCAGCCTTTGGCATGCCCTTAGCACGACTTGAGGCCATACTATACCATGTCATAGCACCATGGGAAAGGATAATGTTTCCATACCTAGGTCCCAACCATATCCTTGTGTTTGACATCTTTCTTCTTTTTAAAAGTGAGTCAAAAAGCCCCTTTGCACCACCTGATTTTATGCCCTTTC
>JAOTQR010016597.1:0-17492 GCA_025774065.1 Solanum ossicruentum
ATGTCGTCATGTGTGTTTGTATCAATAATAGTGCCTAATCGGCACTAGTCACGGTCCCGGGGTCGGGCTGTGACAGTAATTCTTTTCTTTAATGGATCATTAGACAAAATAGAGTCACATGAACGAAAAAAGAGATAACAAATCGATTTAACAACTATATATACATGTAACTATAAATGGATCATAATCTAAAATTGTCTCTCTTTAATTATACTTAATGGTGCAAAACTTAATTCCCAAAATTATACTATTAAATGACTTCTTATATAACTTTTGCCAAATGCAAAAATAAACAAAAATAGAACCATTAAATATTGACATGTTTAGGATGGGTGTGGCAACGACATTGTCTACGTTGTACATCACCAAACTAAAGGTGGTAGGAGTTATGTTGGTTAAGAGAAATTTTCAAGAAACACTTGATTGAGAATATTATATTTTAATGGAATTGCATCACACTGAGCCCATTTTCAAAGCATGGTTTTAAACTTTAAACTTTACATATTCATTGAATTGGGTTATGAGTTGATGAGTCGAGTTCCGAGTTGGGTTGATTGATCTGAGTTGAGTTTTCCTTGTTTATTTTAGTCATTCTTACGTTTTAGAACAAGAAACTCGAAAAGGTTAAAAATGACTTTTTTGTATTAGCTTGATGATTGATTTGTATATGAATAATTTCTAACACAACTAATGATTAAAAAATATTGATTAGAATTTGCCATACACAATTGAACTTACCTTGTATACTGACAATATTTTTCTAGTTTGAAAAGAGTAATGCTCATTAAAGATGAAAATTATTGTTACCTCTCAATTTTATTTTAAAAATCAAATTCTTTCCTTGACACTGAATAAGGATCTCTCTTTTCCCAATTTACTATTTCATTTTTTAAATATCAATTTTAATCTCCATATTAATAATTTTTTGGCTCATTTTTAATTTATTTTTTGCTTTTGCGATATCATAATATTTTCTCTTTCTAATATACTAGATTCACCGCATGTGCTTTGCACACATTTTCCTAGTCTTGAAATTTTTTTCACGTTGAAAAACTATTCATATTATATATGCCATAATATAATCATGAAATAATATCCACACTCTATTTGTCATTATTTATCCGTAAAATTTTATATTTAATGTTTTCAATTTATTATTGGATGTACAATAATAATAATATAATTTAACCATTATTTTATGATATTCTAAATAAATAGTTAGACTGCGTGCATCTGGCTCACGAAATATAAATTTGTAAACTATACTTCATTACACCTTACTAATTAACTATGTTACTTATTTTTTTGCACTTTATTTTTTACAATCATTGTGACGCAATTTTTACAAATTTTCATATTTATTTGACTTAGAATTTATTGTGAATGTTGTAATAATTTCTAAATAACAATTTGAGCTTGAATTAGCATTTGACATCTGTAAACCTATTTATTGCTCTAATAGTTCTTTCTCTTCTCTATTTTTTATTTGATTTATTTAATGTTCATTTTAATCTCTATATCAATATTTCTTCCAATCATTTTTAATTCTATTTTTCCTTTTTTTAATATCATGACACTTCTATTGTGTGACACCCCATAACTCTATTCTTACATGTACCTATGTTTCAAGACTCATTCTTACATATGGGAAGTGGATCAGAGTCCAAATTCCTTCTACCTACTATGGAGTATATGGACAGAGGATATTGAGAAAAGACTGAGAAAAACTACTGAAGAAGGATTCACGAGGGCCATTTACGATCCGTAGACAGATATATGACTCGTAGAAATGGGTCTCATAAAATCCCCAGATGACTTAGTGAAATTTTCTAAGTCTAAGATTATATACGAGATAATATATGACTCATAAAATTCATGACTCATAGATTGGTTTCACAAATTGATGGTCAAAATATCAACTTTTCAGTATCTTGAACTACGAGTTAGCAGACGAGTCTCATAGGATGTTCACGACTCATAGCGGAGATCTCATGAGAAATTCGAGTAACTCAATTTTTAGGATCCCTTGTTTACAAGAGATCATCTACGACTCATAGAATGGTCTACGACTCATTGATGGGGTCTTGTAGACTCAGACGATAGTTTCTAAGAGGGGTATTTTGTCCATTCCAATCCCTATTTAATTAAATCCATAGTCATTTTAGGCTTGAATAAAGTCTTAAAACAGAACCCTAGGTGTATTTTCACCATTGTTAACGCTTGAGAGTTTCTTGAGAACATCAAAAGAAGGGAGAAAAGTGTGAGTTCTTGATTCTAGCACGGGGATCAACTGGAGTTAGATTGTTTCTTCTATCTCCAGGTATATAAGGCTTACTAAAGTGTGCAACTACATTTGTTCATGCGCCACTCATGCGTGTATAAGTTGCTTACACTAAACTACCATGAAACTTGCTTGAGTCTTGATTCTATGAGTTAAGAAATTTGAGCCTCTTCAAACATGAAAAATATATTGAACCTAGTCACGTACACTACCATGAAACTTGCTTGCATTGTGTAGCACCCCTCATGTGCTTTTGAATGGCCTATAAGTGTATTTCATGAGTATTTCAAAATTCATATATCATTTCAAAAATTCAACTTCATATTCTTGTTCAGGGGGCCAAATTGGATGGGAAAAGGATAGCCCTCGAATTTTAGAAGACGTGTAGCAGAAAATAATTTTCACTACGGGGACCATTTCTAGTGTCCACGGGTGCCCAGGTTGTGACGCACTTGGGATGCGCCTTAATTTAATAAGGCCTGCGCATCTGGTCCGCGTTGCGCCTGGGGCATAGACATTTTTCCCTATTTTTCTAACTTCATCCAAGGGCATTTCGGTATAACCCAATGGCCATTTAAAAGTGAAAACCTCTATACTTAGCCATCTTTCAACTTCAAACTCTCAATAAACTCCTCTCAACACCTCTCAAGAACATCATCAAATCCCCCATTCAATCTCAAGAATCTCAAGAATAACCTTAGGATTTCAAGGACCCAAGTCAAGTCTCAACTCTCCCATAACATTTCCTTCAAGAATTCTAGGTTTTAGGTATGTGGGTCTTCATCCATGGGTCCTTTCACCCATTGAGCCGAACCCTTCTTTTTTTATGAAATTTCATGGTTTCAAGATCATATTTCTTATGGATTTTTTCTTTTATTACTCTTATGCATGAAATATGTTGGTAATTTGTTGAATATTGTACTACTATTGCATGAGTTTCTATCCTGAAATGTTGTTATACAATGTTTGTGATGCTAAAGCTTTGCATACTATGGTATCTTGAAAGATTATGGATTTTGGAATGGTTTTCATGACACCTAAGATGGGTTGATTTGCATGACTTTAAAATGGTTTGATTTTACTTTTTCTTATTTATTGCTCTATGAGTTGAATGATTTTGTACATATGTTCATATACCCACCATGTTTGACCAAACTACATGACAAGGATTCTTAAGTTGATAATGAATTGTTGCATGATTTGCAAGTTAAGTGTTTTCATAATAATTATGGGCTCCCAAGAATGTATTAAACTCCTAAAAGGTTTCTATAATTTACAAGTGATAAGTTCAGCCTTATTTTATGATTCCACCCTCTTGTGAGAAAATTATGTCTATTTGAGAGGTCAAGCATAATTACTAATTTACCCTCATGATTCAATATAAGCTCACTAGTAGGGGTCAAGCATGTTACTATCTCTACCCTGATATGAAATACAATACCCCCTAAAAGGGGTCAAGTCCATGTATTTTTTTCTACCCTCTAGTCTATGGTATATTCACATGTAGGGCTCAAGTATGTGAATGAGCTACGCATGCATATTATCATGCCTTTTACAAGTTATTCATGTTATGACTAACCCTATGATTATTTTAAATATTCCGTAGGATTAGGCTTAGCACCGATTGAGGCTTAAGGTGGGGGTTCAGCTCAAGGGGTTCTTATATAAAGTATTAGTCTCTTAACTATGTTCCACCATAGGATTATATTAATTCCCTAAAAAGGCTTACTAGAGGATCCATCTACGTCAAGCTATCCACAAAGTGGGGTCAAGTATGGTTTACCTTGGTAAGTAGATCACACCTTCTCCTGTGGGGTGTCATGCATCGGGATTCCAAGTAGCAGCTTGTTTGGTATTATATGTCAATTAAGGTCTCTTCTCACATATGTATGTTATCTTATGCAAGTTGAATGTTTACATGCATGTTTTAATACAAAAATTGATCATACATATCATATTGATTTTATATCTATTGATTAAGATTATGCATCTTGATTATTATGACTTATGTATTTATTGCATTACACCCCGCATGCTTAGTATATTCCAAGTACTAACGCATACTCTATGCCTACATGATGTCACCATGTAGGGACAAGAGCTCCTATTGATGATCCTCCTTCACGTGACTAGTTGATTTTCTTGAAGAAGCCTTTGGTGAGTCCTTAACTCCGAGGATAATATGTAACTTTCATTCATCCTAAGTTAAGACTTGTTTATTATTTTTGGATACTTATAATTTGAGGGTGAGCTCAGGAAGTGTCTTGGCCCTTGCTCCATTCCATGTAGAGGTTTTATTAGATAAAATGGTTGTCTATGCTTTTGATCTTTACTATTCTTATGCTATTATTATTATTATGAAAGACTTCTATTAGTCCCCCATCCCTTTCTATTATTTTCACATTGAATCTTCTTATATTACTCTGCATCCAAGGATGTTATATGATATGCTAAGAGGCTTATTTGGTGTCCCTATGGGTTCCGAATGGTTGTGTCATATCAAGACCCTAGGATTGGGTTATGACAAGCTTGTTATCAGAATACCGAATTGTTAATGATCCTCAAAAATCCAATACACCGCATCAAGTAGAGTCGTATTCATGGTTGTGAAGTGCGCCACAACTATGAATAGAAGGCTATGAGGAGTTTTAGGAAATGTTTCACTTCTTCATGATTTATGTTGTGCTTTAGATGTAAAGATAAGGCTTCCTTCCCTATTGAATATTCTTTTGCTCTTTCAGATCATGCCGCTACCAAGAGGAAGACCACAGAGGGTTCACACACCCGAGGGGGGTTTGGCTGGTCAAGCTCCTCAAGGAGAAGGGGCTACACAAGTTGAATTCTGGAATGCAATCATTATGTTGGCACATGCTATGGCTAATCAATTGAATGAAATGGCCCAAGCTCCTCATACTCCTACTCTGACCTCACGAGTCAAGGACTTCACAAGGATGAATCCTCCAAATTTTCATTGATCCAAAACGGAGGAGATCCCCAAGAGTTTATTAATGAGGTATATAAGGTGCTTGGTATCATGGAGGTGAATTTAGAGGAAAAGACAGAACTAGTGGCCTATCAACTCAAGGGTTTGACCTAAATTTGGTTTGTTCAATGGAAATTAGATAGGGGAAACAATGATGCCATTCCTTGGGAGAAGTTCAAGGCCACCTTTCTCAACCAGTTCTTCCCTATTGAGTTGAGAGAGGCACAAATGATGGACTTCATGAATCTCAAGAAAGGCTCCATTATATGAAAAAGTATGCCATCAAATTCAACAAGCTCTCAAAGTATGCTCCTCACTTGGTTGTCGATCCTAGGGCAAGAGTAAAAAAATTTGTGTTGGGGGTGTCCAATTTGGTCAATGGAAAGTGTCGTACTGCTATGCTTATGGGTATATGGACTTATCTTGACTCATAACCTATGCCAAACAACTTGAGGGGGAGAAGATTAGAAAGAAGAGGAGTTTGGAGTCTAAGAGGGATCGGTTTGATGGTGGTTTCCAAGGTGCCAATGGTGGCCATTTCTAAAAACGTTACGAAATCCAAGGACTAGGGTCCTCAAATGCTCCAAACAGGAGGTTTACTAATGATTGGGGGTCTACCCAAGGTTTCAATGTGGAAATGGTAGGATAACTAATCCCAAGTGCTAAAAGTGTGGGAGAAATCATGGTGGTCCTTGCTATAGTTGTGGTAAAGTGGGTCACAAGATTATTGATTGCCCCTATGCTCAAAATAAAGGTAGGGATGGTTGTCCTCAAGGCCAAGGTGCTAATGTGGATCACAGGGAAAAGGGAGTCCAACAAGGGGATGCTTCAAGAAAAAATTGGTTTTATGTTCTCCAAGGATGGTAAGGAGTGGATGATGTGCCCATTGTTGTTACCGGCATATTAAAGGTTTTTGATTATGATGTGTATGCGTTGTTAGATCCAGGTGGCGCTTTTTCGTTCATTACTCCTTTTGTTGCCAATAATTTTAATGTGTGTCCCGAATTGTTGTGTGAACCCTATGAAGTGTCTACCTCTATTGGTGAGTCCATTATTACTAGAAGAGTCTATAGGGATTGTCTCATGTCTATATTGCATAAAGTCTTGCATTATGATTTGAAAAGCCATCTTCAGTATATCACATTTCCTCACTTTCAATTGGTGATAGCCTGATCTAAGGTCTATCTTAGAGATAACTATAGCACCCTTAAGTTGACCGAACAAGTCATCAATCCTCAGAAGGGATACTTATTTTCGACGGTCACCTTATTCACTTGATAATTGTTGTTACACATTCTAGGGAAAGCATCCTTCTTTCGTACAAACAAGAACAGAGTGCCCCATGGAGATACACTCAGCCTTATGAATCCCTTGTTTACCAATATGAGCTAGACTACCCTTTGACACTCTATTTATAGCATTGGCCAAAACATGACCTTTGTCGGGGTGATAGTGCACACTCATGTTATAATCGTGAAGGAGTTCTAACCACCTACTTTGCCTCAAGTTAAGATCTTTTTGTGTGAACACATACTGGAGATTCATATGGTCAGTAAACATATCTACATGAACACCATACAAATAATGACACTGTATTTTCAAAGCAATACCACCGCCACTAATTCAAGATCATGGGTTGGATAATTACGCTCATGCACCTTTAGTTGCCTAGATGCATATGCTATAACCTTACAATTTTGCATCAATACACACCCCAAACCAATCCTTGAAGCATCATAAAAAACCACAAACCCTTCTATTCCTTCCAATAAAGCCAACATAGAAGCGGAGATAAGCTTGTGTTTTAAAGTTTGAAAACTTCTTTCGCATTCATTGGTCCAAACAAATTTTTCCTTATTTTGTGTCAATTTAGTAATAGGGGAAGCAATTGAAGAGAAACCATTCAAAAATCTCTGGTAGTATACCGCTAAATCGAAGAAACTCCTAATATCCGTCAGAGTCAAGAGCCTTGTCCAATTCCTTATCACCTCCATCTTCTTAGGGTCCACTTTAATTCCATCACTTGACACCACATGCCCTAGGAATGCAACCTATTTTAACAAAAAATCATACTTATCATATTTAGCAAATAACCTCTCATCCCTCAAATTTGTAACATCACCCTTAAATGATTCACATTCTCTTCTTCACTCTGGAATAAATCAATATATCATCTATGAAGACCATCACAAACAACCAAGGTAGGAATTAAAGACCCTATTCATTAGATCCATAAATATTGCCAGTGCATTAGTCAAGCACAAAGACATTACCACAAATTCAAAATATCCATGTCTAGTACGAAAAGCCATCTTCGGAATATCACATTCCCTCACCCTCACTTGGTGGTATTCTAACCAAAGATCAATCTTAGAAAAATTACTAGCCCCTGGTAGTTGATCATATAAGTCATCTATCCTTGGTAGAGGGTACTTGTTATTTATAGTGACTCGATTGAGTTGTCGGTAGCTGATGCACATTCTAAAGGAACCACTCTTTTTCCTTACAAATAATACCGGTGCACACCAAGGTTACATGATAGGCCTTATGAAACCCTTCTCCAATAAATCACTCAATTGATCCTTCATAACCTTCAACTCTATCGGGGCCATATGGTAAGGGGGAATTGTAATGGGTCATGTATCGGGGAGGAGGTCTATACCAAAGTCTATTTTCCTTTCGAAAGGAATACTAAGAATCTCATCGGGAAAAATATCAAGAAATGCATTGACCATCGGAGCTGACTCAATGTGAAGGTCTTTTGACTCAACATCCCTAACCCTTATAAGATCGTAAATGTAACCCTTAGAAATTAATTTTCTGGCTTTAAGACAAGAGATGAACCTACCCTTAACCACTATAGTATAACTTTCCCACTCAGGGATGGACTCATTAGGGAATTGAAATTTAACTTTATGGGTTCTACAATCAACAAAAGCATGATATATAACACGATATAGTCATTTTGAATTCTCGGTGATGTCCTTTGGGTTGAAAAATGAGCCTATAGCCTTTATGGACCTGATGAATAGAGTATTCAGAAAATATCTTGACATACATTATCGTGTTCATTGATAATGTTCTGGTGTATTCGAGAGACAAGGAGGAGCATACCAATCATGTCAGAATTACTTTGCAGGAGCTTAGGGATAATGAGTTATATGCAAAGTTTTTTAAGTGTGAGTTTTTGGCCATGTGGTTTTCGGATATGGAATTCGAGTGGATATTCAAAGGATTGAGGTAGTGACGAACTGGCCAAGACCAACCACACCGATCCCAATAAGGAGTTTTCTTGGATTGGTTGGCTATTATTGGAGGTTTGTTGATGGATTTTCTTCCCTATCCGCACTGTTGACTAAATTGACTCAGAAGAAGGTCAAGTTTTAATAGTCTAATGAGTGTGAGAAAAATTTCCATGAGGTAAAGATGAGATTAACTTCTGCTCTGGTTTGAAATTGCTTGATGGGATGAATAGATTTGTTATCTACTGTGATGCTTCAAGAGTGGGATTGGGATGTCTGTTAACACAGAGGGGGAAGGTTGTTGCCTATGATTCTAGACAACTTAAGGTTCATGAGAAGAACTATCCAAACTGATGACTTGGAGTTGGCAGTAGTGGTGTTTGCTCTCAACCTATGGCACAACTATTTATATAGAGCACATGTTTATATATTCAAAGACAACAATAACCTGCAATACATCTTCACCTAAATAGAGCTTAACTTGAGGCACAAGATATGGCTTGAGGTTGTCAAAGACTATGACATGAGCATCCTCTACCATCTAGGTTAAGCTAATGTGGTTGCTAATGCTCTTAATAGGTTTTCCATGGGGAGTACCACTCATATGAAGAAGGAGAAGAGAGTTAGTTAAAGAAGTTTAGAGACTGGGACAATTGGGAATTTAATTAGATGAATCAGGCGAGGGAGGAGTTCTTGTGCATGATGGGTCTGCATCATCTCTAGTAGTGGAGCTTAAGAAGAAACAAGATCAAGATTCCATCTTATTACAGTTGAAGAGGATGTGTAGAAGCAGAAGGTTATGACTTTTGCCAAAGTGGGAGATAGGGTGTTGAGGTATCAAGGCAGATTGTGTGTTCCAGATGTTGACGATGTTTGAGGGAGGATCATAGCAGAAGCCCACAGTTCTAGATATTCCATCCATCTAGGGTCTACCAAGATATACCATGATTTAAGCGAAGTCTACTTGTGGAGTACAATGAAGAAAGACATTGCTGAATTCTTTTCCAAGTGCTTAAATTGCCAACAAGTTAAGGTTGAACACCAAAGGCCATATAGAGTAGCTCAGGATTATCCTAGAGTGGAAATAAGAGATGATTAACATAGACTTTTTCTTAGGCTTACCGAGGTCCCACAGATAATATGATTCAATTTGGGTGATAGTTGATCAATCTTGGCAGTTGAGACAACTAACACAGCGGAGGATTATGCCTAACTATACATAAAAGACATTGGTAGAGTGCATGGAGTCCCTATGTCTATCATATCAGATAATGAAGCTCAATTTACCACCCAGCTTTGGAAATCATTTTAGAAGGGTATGGGTATGAAACTGTACCTTCGCACTGCTTTTCACGCACAGAGGGATGGCCAAGCAGAGTGTACTATCCAGGCATTCGAGGATATGTCGAGAGCCTGTACCATTGACTATAAAGGTAATTAGAATGATCATTTTCCTTTGATAGAGTTTCCTTACAACAATAACTCCCATTCGAGCATTCAGATGACCCCATATGAGGCACTTTATGGGAGGAGATGTAGGTCACCGATTGGATGGTTTGAGGTAGGTAAAGCAGAGTTGAGTAGACTAGAACTGCTTTACCAAGCTATGGAGAAGGTGAAGATAATTCGAGAAAGGTTGAGAACTACATATAGTAGACATAAATCCTACACAAAAGTTAGAAGAAGAGTCTTAGATTTTGAGGTCAATGACTAGGTGTATTTGAAAGTGTCACCTATGAAAGGTGAGATGAGATTTGGAAAGAAAGGAAAGTTGAGTCCACGGTACATTGGCCCTTACCAAATTAGAAAAAGGATGGGCAATATGGCTTATAAGTCAGATCTACAATCAGAGTTAGCATCAATTCATGTGGTCTTCCATATTTCCATGCTTAAGAAGTGTTTGGGAGATCCACAAGTGGTAGTGCTTATCGATAGTATTGGAGTGATAGAGAGTCTGAGTCATGAGGAAGTTTTTGTCCAAGTCCTTGATCATCAGGTTCTCAAACTGAGAAACAAAAGGACTGCATCTGCCAAAATATTGTGAATCAATCAATTTGCAACACCTAGTGAAATTACTAAAATGCCCCTAGAAAGAAATCGTACGCGCAATGTATCTTCCCAAGAACTAATGAAAAATACGAGACCAGATATGCGATTAGTGCGAAAAATTGAGTGGGAGAATGATCTTAGCTCGATTTTAGAGCAACCGGGTCAGAAAATAATTTTTGCTAATTAATTCTAAAACTGTGCGAGTGAGCGCCTGGGTCGCGGACTTACACTTGTTTTTTTTTTTTCATTTTTTTGATGTAAACTGGAAAGGACAAAATTTGGCAAAAGTAACACATGTCCACGCCCCTGGTGTGACGCGAACATGGTGTTACGGGATGAAATTTTATCCTTTTATTTTGGGAAAAGTATTTTGGGTGTTCTCAACCTATTCTAGGTGTGAGGGTTTACCGAGGGAGAAAAAAGAGAAAGTTGGGGATATCAAGCTTTGAGGTCAAATTATGAAAAAGGGTTAACAGTTCTTCATCCTAGGTATGTAAGGCCAAACTTAAAGCATGGGATTGTTCTCTAATGTGCCCCACAGATGGTCATAGATGAGTTGAGAACCCATGAGTCACCACATAAGATTCTTGAAGCATAATCCTGATTAAATTCTTGCATTAAGTTTTTATTTTATTAATGAGTTTCCTGTATACAATAATATGTTGATGATGTTCTTGAATTTGAGAAATTGTTTGAATGTATGTTCGTGCCTTCATTCACAAGAAACCTAATTGAGGACTATGGTTTCTTTTTTGCATTATTTTGAAAACTTAGATTTGATGGCCATACTGAGTATGTTAAACACAAATGATTTTTTTATCGTATTTTGTTGAGTTTTCATGAATATAACTTTTGAGAATGACTAAAAATTTGAGAAAGATCTTTGATGACATGTAGGGATATTTGTAGCATGAGTTTACTAAGAAAACACTTGATGTTTTAATTTTTGATCGAATTGAGCACTGAGTTTAAATGATGCTTTGAGTACATATTGATGATAATGTAAATATATTTACTTATAATATATTCATTAATGGATGATAGTGATGGCTGATATGAGTCTTAAAGAGGATTGGTTTCATTGATAAGTTGTGTATGTTTTAGTTTTGGGAGTATTGTTGAGCACCGAGTGGGTGAGGAGTGTCACCCCAGAAATGCACTTGCAAGCATAGGATAGTCGTGCAGCACGTTCTGGCGACTCTTGTCTCAAAGGTTGGATATTCTCTTTTGATCACACACACACACACACACACACTCACACAGAGAGAACAGAGATACTACGTCCTTTACTGTGGCAAGTTTAGGACGGGTGTGACAGTGATACTGATTCATTATGCAACACCTAACTTAAAGGTGGTACGATAGGATAGATGTCAGTTAAGAGAAACTCCCAAGCAACATTGATTAAGCATGAGATTTCTAATGGAGTTATTCTTTTCTTTTCAAATGTACATTATAAAGAGCATGATTTACTTTAAACTTGCATGTTTTAGTGAGTTGAGATGAGTTGAGTCTTTTGAGTTGAGTTGATGTTATTTCCACATTATTCTACCTATTTCGGTCTCAATAAGATATTTTACATACTGTATATTCCATATATTGACACCACTCTTGTGCTGCATCATTTTATGATGTAGATACATAAGATCGAGATTATCAGTAGAGGCATCATTGAGGATCTTTGGATGTGCAGCGAATTGGAGAGCCTTCCTTACTTCAGAAGATTAACATGTTATTTTTATATTGCTTTAGAGTTTGAGTTTCTTTGCTTTATTTTGATTGAGGTAGCTATGGTACTTTTATTGGCACCACTTATTAGTGATAAAGCTTCATAAACTAGAGTCGGATTATTTATTGGTAAGACTATGAGTTAGTTCTTTTCTAGTAGCCTTTTATTTATAATGCTATTTTGAGACTAGATGAGATATGTCCATTTACTTCCTTTTATCATCCGCTGATTTTGTAGAGTGTACTATTTAAATGAATGTGACGAGGCCAAGTGGTTTTCTTGGGGCCTATCAATAGTCTCAAAGTGCCAGTTACGTCTAGGGTACCCTCCTGTGACATGTTAAAATTTGTATCAGAGAACAAGTTCAAGAGTCCTAGGGAGTCTATGAAGCTGTGTCTATTAGAGTCTTTATTATTTATTTGAAGAGCTCCACATCCATAATGTGGAGGCTATAGGACTTTTAGAAATTGTTTCCCTTCTTTCAGGCTTTAAATCATGTGATAAAGTCAAACTCTATAAAAGAATTTCTTTTCTAAATCATGATTTACACATTACAGACCATGCATTCTAAATGCATCGTGGATTCGAGGAGTATCAATAGCACTGAGAAGCATGATCCTACTACTTAGCTTGTTGAGCAGGATCGATGTGTCGAAGAGAACAAGGAGAGTGAGATGGAAGAAGTTTGGGGTGAGGAGGGAAATAGGTTCCCCATTCTGTGAAGACCCTGGAGTTATATGCCACCACCAATGGGACACCTTTGGAGGGATTGTCCAGTGTTAATCAACAAAGCTCAACCCGCTAGGTCTACACCATTAGTTAAAAGAAATTAAAGAGATGCTACTCCTAGCATGAGTGAGGCCATAGACAAGTTGGATGCCGCAGTAGTCGCCCAGCTCAAAGAAACCCTCTAGGATGTTGTGAAAGATATAAGTTGAGTATTTACTTACTTTTGATGCTATCCATGAGAGAAAATTTTATGTTTCCAGGTATTTTAATGTTTCCAACTAATAGTGAGATTTGAGGTCTTGTAAAACCAAAGTAGAGTTTTACCCCTGAGGTAGAAAGATGATGAGGGAGAGGAGGAGACTGGTAGTGAGAGTGGTAATTGATTGAGGTTCGTAGTTAGAGTTTTGTACATATTAAGTAAGTAATAAGGTGATGAATTGATTGTCATAAAATTTATGAAAGAATAGTAAGTACCCTATGACTTTCACGATGCAGTATAGGGGAAAAGTGGTTGTCATAAGCTGTTAGAGCACCCCCAAACTACAAGGAAATGTATGTTAATGTGTTGTAGTATTCTTACTATTGAGGGTGAAGTGCAGTGCTTTTAATGTGATATATCTAAATTAGGCTTATGATTTGTAATTGAGAGTTTATGAGACTTATCGAGCTATGAAAGTAGTCAGATAAGGAGATATGACAGAATAGGTGAGTAGTGCTAAGTTATGAGGAAAGGATGCTTTGATTGAGCATTTCTAATGAGATTTTAGTGGGATTATGTTCGTTAAATATTTATCCATTAGTCTTAAGTTAGCGTTAGAGAGGTGTGTGATAGATGCACATGTTAGTACTAGACCCTAATCTTGAATCTTAGGGAGTAGTATGAAAAAGGAGATAGTACCATGAGATAGTCTTAGTTGGAGATGTTCTCTAAGAGGCTTGCCATAGTGTATGAAGATGCTAAATTATAAGGAAACTGTGTCTATGGGTAGGGTACAAGTGCCCCTTAGGTAAGACTAGTGAAACGAGGATAGCTCAATTGATAAGAAGAGACTTGAGATGTGTATCCATGATTGTGTAAAGATGTGTGAAACTCTAAGTTGTGAATGCTATAAGAATCTAGAAAATATTTTTGAATTCAATGTGAAGTAGGCTGAAGTAAGCAGTCTGTGTCGTCCCGAGCAACTAAGTTGATTGGGGTTTATCGATAGATGATATGGAGTTTTCCATTATAGTCTTCAGTCTTATACAGATGGGTTTATGATAGCATAGAAGTTTAGTATTAGCAGGAAAAAGAAGATGTTAGATCGTAAGAGTTGTGAGAAGTGGTTACATACACCATTAAGGGTAGCAAAAACCAAGAGAGAGTTCAATAGGGATAAGAGGAAGATAAGAGTTATGTCATTGGAAAGAGTTTGAGTAGTTAGTCATATATATATGACTTTAGCATAGCAGAAGGGTTTAAGACATTCTTGTGGGTAGTTATTCCTTGACCGAGTAGAGCTATATGCTTATAGCCTAGTAAAGGAAATTGATTCCCAAATTTAGTAGGAGGACCTTGAGAGCTAAGGTGGAGTTGAGGGGTTATTAACCTAGAATGAGTCTTCAGTTTATATATTGATAAGTTGATCAAGATGAGACATTGATGTTTTTAGTTTCTTACATTCCTTACAGCTTGGTTGGAGAGATGATTTATTCTTTCTTACATATGAGTACTATGCCTCTGTACAGAACCCATACACTCGTGGATTCATGTTCATGATGAGTCCCAAGGATGAGGAGTGACAATTGTACTTTATCTCACGAAAGTCTCAGAATTCCCAACCTTTTTGTCATATGAGATGTAACTTGAGTTTCACAACATATTCAATTCCATAAATTCATGATGTGTCCAAAATGACAAATGAGGTTGTATCACATTACGAATGCTCTCAGATTGAATTCTTTGAATGTATTGCGCTCATGATCTTTCACTCCAAGTCTTTCCAATAATCTTTCCTTCCAGTCTTGATAGTGATGTCAATGGAAATAGATTAGTTATTGATTTAATGAGATATGACTTGAGTTTTACACTACGTATAGTTCTATGAGTTCATAGTGAGTCCTGATAGATGAGGGAAACTGTACTTCATTTTAAATGTCCTCAAATAAGATTTCTCGATTGAATCATGCTAACGATATTTCATTCCAAGCTCTTTGGGTAATCTAGCTTTCCATTCTTGATAGAAGTATTAACGATAGTAAAGGAGTGATGGTTGATGAGAGAGATTAAGAGTTCTTGATCCTGATGTCACCTTACGCATGCACTTACCTTCGGCTTGTTATGCATTGTTGATGGAAGTTGATGAGTTATGGGTGATGCGAGAGAATGAGTGCTCCTGAATTGTGATAGTGGAGTTGAGTTCCTATCCTTCAGTTGATATTCCTTTTGAGCCTCTGCATACTCGAGTATGCGTGTCCTTGATGGTATTCGTGCATAATAATGATATTGTAGATAAAGTTTAAACTCTAGATTTTGTTTTCTAAGTTTATTCTTGAGAATGAGTATTCGAGTGTCTGAGTATTTGAGTTTTTGATGGTATTCATTCTTACTTGGCATGGAGAGGTAGTAAATTGAAGTTTTCACCAAAGGGGAAGATGATGAGTTCCTCTAGTCCAAATTATGATGCTGATAGTAGTAGACTAAGAGTGAGGGTAGATGAGGAGGAGTGAATGCAATGTTGTTGTGATATTGGTGTTAAACTTGTGTCATGTATGGATAGAGATAGGGAGGGGGAGAGAGATGATGCCTTATGATGTGCAATAGATAGGTAAGAGTATGTTGGTGTGACTTTGAGTGAGAGTTCATTGAATGGTGCAGGTAGAAGTGTTTAGTAGGCTTGAAGATTCTAAGACATAGTTGAAGTGGTTAGAGTGATAGGCTTGAATGCGTGGTTGTTATTATGTGATTATTGATGATAGACTATTGAAGACTTTGTGATGAGGGTTTCTGGTAAGGATAAGGGGGTAGTGAAGAGGACTAGGGATCTCTTAAGGGAAGTACCCAAGAAAGTATATAGTTGAGACTGAGGGTTAGTCTTGTATGGATATGATCATCTTAGCAATAACACCTTGAGGCTCAGAGGTAGGCTTGAATAGAATAAGAGGATGTGGATAGCTAGAGTTTTGAGTAGGAGGTATGAGCTTAAGTTGATGGAGTAGAGTGTCATGATAGGGAGCACAATTAAGATGAGGTACTAAGCTTGAGAGTTGTACATAGAGTCTTCAATATCGATGGCCCCATTCTCCATTAGATTTGATAGTGTCCTTCTTGAGTTCGAAAGACTGATTGTTGAAGTGCTTAAACGTCGAATTGATTGAATTTTGACATTCCATTAGTGTGTGATGGTGATTATGTCTTAGAGAATATCTCTACTGATGATCTGAATCAATTTGTCTATTATGAGTGACTTTTGACTATCCAGACTGGTTGATTGAGTATTAGGAGGAGTCTTGACTGTTATTCATGCTTGATGATGAGAGTGTTGAAGGGAATGTTTTTATCCTCGACTTAATTGATTGTCTTTCCTCGAGTTGATTGTCTATTCAGGAGTCTGAATAGCTCTTGTTAATAGTGATAATGAGTCGAAAGCTAGATTTGACTGATGGGAATGTCAAGATGAATTCTGAGTCTATTCATGCCTTGACATCCACAAATTATTCTTTAAGTATTTTCTTGATTAAATTCTTGAATTGAGTTTTTATTATATTAATGAGTTTCTGTATACAATAATATCTTGATGTTGTTCTTGAAGTTGAGAAATTATTCGAATGCATGTTCATGCCTTCATTCACACGAACCCTAATTGAGGACTATGGTTGCTTTTATGCATAATTTTGGAAACTGAGATTTGATGTCCATAATGAGCGTGTTCAACAACGATGAATTCTTATACTGATTCTATTGAGTTTTCATGAATATAACTTTTGAGCATGAATAATAATTTGAGAAAGAGCTTCAATGATATGTAGATATTTTTGAAGCATGAGTTTTATTAAGAAAACACTTGACGTTTTAATGAGTTTTGATTGAATTGAGCATTGAGTTTAAATGATGCTTTGAGTACCTATTGATGATAATATAAATATATTTACTCATAATATATTCATTGATGTATGATGTTGATAGTTGATACTAGTCTTAAAGAGGATTGATTTGATTGATGATGTCTAACCTAAGCCAAGGGCCTAGACGTGACACGACGAGTGGGGACCCAATGTCACTCCAAACAAGCCTCTTATCAAATCACTTACAGATCCTTGGTTGCGGAAGTAATTAAGCAAAAATAAAAGAATACAAATAAGGGTAAAGGGACTAAGAGAAGTCTTTCTTAGCATAAATCATCAAAGGAGTCAAAGATGTAATGACCCAATCCGGGGGCCGTGACTAGTGCCGATTAGGCACCCCGACAAACGCTAACCCAAAAGACCAACTATTACAGC
>JAOTQR010016618.1:0-17487 GCA_025774065.1 Solanum ossicruentum
TGGTAAGGTCTGCGTACATTCTACCCTCCCCAGACCCCACTTGTGGGATTTTACTGGGTATGTTGTTGTTGTTGTTTGATGACTCCTTAGTATTTTTTGAAGCTAAAGTGGAACAGATTAGGTACTTGAGGGTATCCTAACAATCTTTGAAGCGGTCTCTGGTCTTCAGGTAAACTGGAGCAGAAGTTCTCTATTCAAAGTCAATCAGGTGGATGATATGGGGTCTGTTAGCAGCAAATTTAGGGTGCCAAGTAGGGTCACTACCTACGAAGTATCTTGGGATGCCTTTGGGAGCAAAGAGCAAGTCTTTAGATATTTGCAATGATGTCGTGGAAAGATGTGGCAAGAGGTTGGCAAGTTGGAAAAGACAATACTTATCTCGGGGGGATGGGATTAATATGATGAATTCGGTCTTGGATGCTTTGCCAAACTACATGATGTCATGTTTTCTAATTCCTAAAAGGAACAGTGAAGGAAATAGACAAATTGAGAAGGGAGTTCCTTTGGAATGGCTATGAAGAAAAGAAGAACAAAAATCTGGTAAAGTGGGTTTCACTAGCATGCAGTAAGAAGCTTGGGGGGGTTGGGGACCAAAAATTTACCCCTCCATAATAGAAGTCTATTGAAAAAATAGCTATGGAAGTTCGCGACAGAGGACAATGCCTTGTGGCGAAGAGCCATTTCTTTAAAGTATGGTCAAAGGACTAGCTGGTCAATTGAAGAAGAGAAAAGCACTTACGGGTATAACCTATGGAGGTCCATTAGAAATCTATGGCCTAAGTTCTGGTCCAATATCAAAATCAAGGTGGGAGATGGGGCCAAAACTTCATTCTGGAATGATCGATGGATTGACCAAAGTATTTTAAATTTATTCCCAGATCTCTATGCTTAAAGCAGGCAAATGTAGGTCAATTATGGATAGATAATGGATGGGAACTGAACTTTAGAAGGGCCCTAGATGATTGCGAAGTCGACAGAGTCATTGCACTAATTCAGAAAATTAATGCCTTTGAAGGCACAACCAATGTCTCAAACAAACCAGTTTGCTGCATCTCCAGTAAAGGCCTATTCAATGTGAAATCTATTTATTGGTCTAATCTCCAGCAAAGGCCTATTCAATGCGAAATTCTATTTATTGGTCTATCTCATATAAAATTCAGAAATCATTTGGTAGAGAGTATTAAGAAAATGACACATCCATTATCATTGTGTATTACTAGTACCTTGTTTGGTACTCTTTTCCAACCTATGTCTTGCATTAGTTATACACTCTATTGTGTAGTAAGGTGTACATTACTAATACCATGGATCTCTAGGTATCAGTAATGCAATGCTAAAGATCCAATTGTCCCTCAAAACCTTTTTTACATCTTTTCCACCATAATTGTGGAGGGTATCTTTGTAAACAAATTTTCCATGCAATGCATGTTATTTTTAGTGCATCAAACCAAACAACGCATAAAAATATTTTATGTATAATTATACAAGGATAACTAATACATGCATTACTAATACACTCTATTTAGCATTATTCTTATACACTCTCCGAAACGACCCCTCAGTGTGTTAATGACTTGGCCATGGCAATTGATCTGGAAGACTAAATGTCCCTCCATAGTATCTTGTTTTGTGATGTTGGTAGCAAAAAGGGCATGCTTAACTCAAGAAAGATTACAAAGAAGAGGTCTTCAGATTTGCTCAAGATACCTTCTCTGTGAAAAGGAAGCTGAAAATAATCAGCACAAAAAATACATTTCTTATACCACCAGCCCCATAACTCGATACCATATCTTCATGCACTGTGAGACAACTGTAAATTTGTGGTACATGTTCTTTCACATATTGGGGTGAACTAGGCAATGCTAAGAACAACTTCCGAGCTGTTGAAAAATTGGAATACCATTGGCAGAAGAAATGCAGAGGAAGATTGGTGGCAGAGTATCCTGCCTTGTATTTGGTGGACTGTATGGAAGGAGATGAATCGTAGACATTTTAAGAATCAAAGCAATCCTACCCAGAAAATCAGGATGAACTGTCTCAACCTTCATTATTTTTGGAGTAAACAAGTTCCATTGGTGGAGATGGTAAACATTGTAGAATTTATAGGCAGTTTATAAGTTAGTACACTGACAATGAACTCTTATGTAATACTTCCCCTCAACACCTCGTCTATAGGTGTTGAATCTTTTGGTTAGATATAAAACACAAATTACCCTTTACTAAAAAAATAGTTTTTACTTGCTGAAGAAGAAAACCCAAATGTGTACTGCTCCAAGCTTGGTAACATATATTATGAATGGAATGGAGAATAACTTTGATGATATATTCTCTATTTCTTTATTTTATGAGTAGCTAAATGTCTTTCTAGGGGTGTGATGTGGTTGCAAACTCGAACAGGTATAGATTAATTAATTCTTAACTCAGTTCTTATATGTGGATCTATTGATGTCTTTGAGATTTAATTTAAAAACCAATGGTTGCAAACATTGCTTGAACCCTCTAACTTTATTTTGACTTGAAAAAGCAAAGTAAGGTTGGGTAAGACTTATTAGTAAGTACTTGAGAAATTGATCATTGGATTAGAGCTAGAGATAGTCTAAGTTGATTGCTTTCTCACTTAAGCATAGATCTAGAGATAGTCTAACCTACTCAAGCAGTGTTTCATCTTTTGCTTGCATGTTCTTGAGATTCAAAAGAATCGAAGATATACAAATCCATTAGTTCAAAAGAATAGTAGATATAGTATAGACCAAATGCTATACATATGTTAATTGGTTTGGAATTATTTGATCATTGTCTATTGAGTTGAAGCCCCATCGATAATGCACACACTCCTAGTCCTTTCCTACTTGTTGAATCTCTCTTTTGTTTTACCTAAGTGATCATGATAATTGTAGTTTTAAATCAACCCAGCTCCCCTCCCAACAACAACAACAACAACAACAACAACATTACCCCATTGCCTTAAAAGGCTCCCGCCCATTGCGGGGTAGGGGGGGTCGGATGTACGCAGCCTGACCCCTATGTTTAAAACATAGATCGACTGTTTCCGGATGACCCATGATGAGCGTCGAAAGTTGCATTGACTAACTGCTACTTCACATTTGAAAGAAGCGCAAACACTTTAAAGAGACATTTTACTTTATTCCATCATACCCCAAAGCCAAAAAATAGTAAATCTTTGGTTCCATCTGGCTGTGGAAATTCCAGCTCCCCCTCCCAATTTTTCATTATTGTTTTGACAACATTTGCGAGTTAATCTTGAGTTGAAAATCAAAATAGAGCGTAATCCAAACTACCAATCTTTGTGGTTCGACTATGACTCGTAAAGTTGCGCTTTTTTTTGCACATGACCACCTATTTTAATTGCAAAGTATAGTTGAGCACTATCAAAGAATGGCACCATTGTCGGGGAATGGATAATGATTGCCTTTATTTGATTCTTGATTTGAGCTTTTGTGCACTATATATTCTTTTTTAATTCTATGTCGTTTCTGGTGTTTGGAAGACAGTGGGAACAATGACCCACACAGATGATGATGAAAGCGTGGCTAATTTTACTAATAAGGAAGACAAGCCCATGGGACATAGAATAGATGTAGCTATTCGTCTACCACCAATGGTTGGGAATGTGGTGTTCCATGTCACGAGCATAATGTTGAACCTCCTATAAATGAACTCACTCTTTGGTGGGTTAGCGAGCGAGCGAGGATGCTAACCTCCACATCCGGTACATCAAAATTTGCCAACCCTCCAAGATAAACAAAACAAGGCAAAAGCCAATATGGCTAAGAGTGTTTCTTTTTTCACTCATGAGGGAAGCCACAACATGACATGAGGAGATGCCCCAAGGGTCGATAACTTCATGGAATGAGATAAAGGATGCTTTCCTTGAACGGTTCTTACCACCCCTAATGAATGCTTTAGTTGAGGAATGAGATCAATAACTTCTGCCAACTACTGTGTGAACAAATCCATGAGAGCAAACTCGTATTTGATGTTGAAAAGCCTTCCTTCCGAAGGTTCCAAAGATATTATTGGGACATGTACTATCATCTTGTTCCCAATTGGGATATTCTAGAATAGTTTTCATTAACGCGTTGCAGAGTAAAGAATAGACATTTACGAATAGCTTTTACTGGTTGAACAAACCCAAATGTGAATAGCTCCAAGCTTGGATCTGATTTTGGTTACACATATAAATGGAATGGAGTATAACTTTTATGGTATATTCTCTTTCCATATTTACGAGTTGCTAAATATCTTGCTAGGGGTGTTTGTGCATGATGTGGGTGTAAACATGAACGATAGTGATTAATAGTTCTTAAATTAGTTATGCATGGATCTATTTATGTCTTCAAGGTTTAATCTAAAAATCAATGCTTTGCAAACACTGATTGAACTGTCAAACTTTATTTTGACTTGAAGAGGCAATGTAAGGTTGGGTGAGGCTTTATTAGTAAGGACTTGAGAAATTGATTGCTAGATTAGAGCTAGAGATAATCTAATCTAATGGGTTTCTCATTTAAGGATAGATCTAGAGATAGTGTAACCCACTCAAGCAATGCTTGGTGTTATGTTTTCATGGACTTGGGGTTCGGAATAATCAAAGATAAACATATCCTTAGTTCGAGAAAATATCAAACATAGTATAGACCAAATGCTATCTGTGAGAAATATTGAAGAAAAATATTATTGAATTGTTGTCTACATTGTTACATTGAGACCCTATTTATAGATACTATATTAGACTCCTTTTCCAACTAGGATACTATAATACAATCCTTTCCCAAGTAGGATTCCATATACTATTACTAATCCTAATCCTATTCTAAGTAGGATTGTAGATATTATTCTTATTCCTATTCCTATTCTAACACTATCCATGTGTTAATTGGTATGGAATTAGTTGATCATTGCCTCTTGAGTTGAAGCCCCATCGATAATGCACACACCTCATGTCGTTTCCTACTTGTTGAATCTCTTTTTTGCGTTACCTACGCGATCATGATAATTGTAATTTTGAATAAACCTTGTATAACCCAACTCCCTCTAATTTTAGTACTTTACATTATTGTTTGACAATATTGTGCTAGTTAGTCTCGAGTTGACAATCAAATAGAGCAATCCTTTTTGCCAATTCTTGTGATTTGACTCAGATTCATAAAGTTTGGTATTGTTTTTGCACACGACTGCCTATACCTTAATTACAAAATATAGTTGAGCATTATCAGGTAGGCATTCTCAAATTATGACATTTCCCAAAACATCTCAAAGTTAAACAATAAGACTACCATCAGAAAAATCTTGTACTTCTGCCTCATATTCTTTGTGATATATGTAAAATGAAAACTTTGACACTATATTATTCATCGACCATAAAATTTAGAGCTAACACAAGTTTAAAGGTATATGAAGCACCACTCTTTTGTCCGGTAGAAGAAAGATTCTCAAATTTGTTTTTTCCCCATAATCATAGTGTCTGGGCCAGCTTGTGCCTGCCTAGAGTAATCCACGGGTACGCTACCTCCCATTCAGTTTTTATTAGTAGCAGTGTGATTTTATTATTTACTTTTCTGTAGAAATTGGCAACGCTGAGCAACCAGTGACAGATGAGCATCTAATAAAAACGAAAAGAGGAAATGACAGGCAACAGGAAAGGAAGAAAGGAAAAACACACACCTTCCGTCATATACGATAGACACAAGATGGGACATGCACATGCAGAAAATCTTCAGAAGTTCATCGTATCTACATTGAACCCCTGTATTAAAAAGGAAAAACACACACCTTCCGTCATGTAAGATAAACACAAGATGGGACATGCACATGCAGAAAATCTTCAGAAGTTCATCGTATCTACATTGAACCCCTGTATTAAAAAACAAAGAACTCTGTAACCTAAAACATAACAAGCTTAAAAATTCTCCGCTCAGAGAGTGGGCTACAGGTTCCCATGAACAACAGAGCAATAGGATATTCCACTTCTCCATTCCCAGAGAGTAAATAAGACTTCTATGATATCCCAATTTCATTGACTTAGTTTGATTACGTGCAGCTAAGATAGAGCTGATAATAGTATATTAATTTTTATTAAGTGTACCCACAGAAAAGGGTTATATGTAAGTTTGAAAGTTTTTACAAATAAAGTGTGCTTTGTCACCTTATGAAAATTTCAAGGAAGCATTAAAAGGAAAGAACTTTATCTTGAGTGAAGCTGTAACATTTCGGGGAGGCCACAAAAGGAACTTCAGGTGCGTTTGGAAAGCCCCATGGGAATTGAACGAGTGCAACTAAGAATAATTACACAGTTTGACTTGCTTATCTGGCCAAGTAATTATTTTTAAAAAAATCAGGCCAAGTAATTATTTGGCTAGTGCTGAATTGACTATAATTTAAGGAGCACAATTCCACTCCCCAACTTTCAATGAGGATTAAGAATTTGTGGTACTTGCATTCAAAAGCTTCAGATTTCTTTCTTTTTCTCCAAATATAAATTACTTGAAACTTCACTTATTTATTTGTTAAACATATGCCTACTCTATTCATCAGTGCAAACATTTCTTATAGAAAAATACTTTCACATCTCACATATATCCTACTGTCATTTTAAAAATAAAAAGAAGCATGAATCTAAGATTACATTCATGTGAACTAGTTGAAAATTTCAAATTTGCATAACAATTTACAAAGTGTATCTCACAAGTGCGTCTAAGGAGGATGATGTGTATGCAGCCTTACCCCCACCTTATTAATTGAAAATCTTAAATTTGTAATTGAGGTACAGGTTCATGCCGATCTTCTGACAAACAATACCTCAATCAAGTTGCCAATCATAATCTCTTCCTTGTCTTTTGCCCGAGGTAGTAGGTTCATTATTGATTCTCTTGATCTGCCCATCTTCTAGATAACCAGTTCTTTCATCTAGGTTCTCAAGAAGCCTATAATTCAAATTTGTAGCCATATATCTGTGTGAATCTTGGACTATTGTCTTTTGTAGGCTCTTCTTTCTTTCCACATTCTTCTTCCCTTCTTGTAGTTACCTGTCCTGGATCTTGACAACTTTTAGAACCAGATTGTTGTCTTCTCTGTGCTCAGGTCATCAGAGAACCAGTTTCCTTAGTACTACAAAACCTTGGAACCTGCTTCTTCCATCATATTTCAGTGGCACTCTTTATCTACTGATCTTCTTATCTTCAACACATTTGTATACCACACTTCTCTGCATGAGCTTTCTATGGGAGGAAATATTACTCTTTTCTTTTTCATGCGATAAGACCTCTATTGTTTCCACCTACTTTGGTCCTTCCTTTCGACTCAGAGAGGAGTTCCACGCCCTAGTTTTCTGTGTGTTTTAGGACTATTCTATTGATTCTTCAGAGGAGATTTGATATCTTTTTTGTCAACTCTCTTGAGCCGCCTCCCTTACAAGGAAAGGCGGTATGAACCTCCTCCCTTGTAAGAACCAGGTTCCCAGCAACAGTACAGAGTATCTGGGATGACAGATCATGGATCCTTTCTTGTGATCCTGTGATATATCTTTGTCAAGATTCATTATTTTCTGCTCCATGGGAGTAGGATAACTTTCTTTAGCACACATCCCATACTCCCTATGAACTAGTCTTCAGTGAGAGGAATATTTCTCCCTTCTTTCCATGTGTCTAATTCATATATACATGTTCTAGTTTCCTCTCACTTTATCCCTTTCAACCGGATCAAAGGTCGTATCTAGAAACCCAGGATGCTTAGGTTGCTTTGACCAGAAAATGGATTGGTTGACTACCGTCTAGTCCATCCTGATAGATTTGCATACCTAGTTCTTTCAGCTTCTTTTCCAAAATATTGTATGTTTTCAGTTGCTCTAAATCTGGCTATGCATGTGTCCTTGAAGTGTTCATTGTTTCCACAGTTCGTGCATAGTCGATTATATGGGATAGAGACATATATACTCCTGAGATTGCATGGAGTCTCTCTCTTTTTGTATCCATAATCCTTGAATATGTTTTTAATGTGGTTTTCATTTAGAGATATTAGTGCTTCTAAAAACCTGTTCCATCCAAGTGCTCTCTTCACGTCATTCTTAGCCCTTTCTAATTCTTTTTTTAAATCAGGTATAACCCTTTGACCCTTTCTAATTCTTCTTGAAGCACCATGTTCCTTTCATTCTCTATGGAAATCTGTTTTGACAATTCTTATATTTTTTCAAGATTCTCTTGAATATCTTCAACCTAATCCTTCAGTTTTCTAGATGCAGCAATGAGTTTATCTTTCTCAGCTCCCAACTCATGGTTTCCTTTGCTCGGTATGATAACCTAGTTCTTGAGGTATTCATTCATATTTTCCAGGCTCTCATTACACTCTCCTGTGGGAGTTAACTGGGTATGTTGTTGTTGTCGACTTTACACCCTCCCAAGTTTTTGATTTCAATCTCAAGGGTGACATAAGTATTCACCCATTTGTTATTTCAATGTGTAGACTTCTGAAGGCATCAATGCAATGTAAGTCACACACTCCAGTTTTTCCGGGAATAGATGTGAATAACATCCTACATTCCAGTAAAGTTCGTCTCAATATTGTCATCCTCATCTTCAGAGTCAACTAGTGCCGTCATTGCCATGCTTTCTTCGAAGTCTGATGTTTCCTTGTTTGATATGAACCGTATATATTTTCCCTTCTCAGCATACTTCTAGGGATTTCTTCATAGTTAGCTTGAAGCGTATTCCATATTTTCTTTGTAGTGTTGCATGAAGGATTTTACCCTGTACATTAGGTTCAATACCTCATAAAAGAATCTTCTTGGCTTGGGTGTCTCCCTGTATTTGTTAAATCTCCTCTTTCGCGTACTTCTGTATTCAGCCCTAACTCGAGCAATTTTTAAGGTTACAACTCTTTGTACACCTTAGGAACTGACTCTACCAGTCCCTACCCCAAGGCCCAAACTAGGTAAGCTAGTGATATAGCTTGCTTAATAGAAAATTTAGTTGTCCTGCTCCTTTAAATTACTTAGTAGTGTAGGCGAGTGTAGAGGAATGAATAGAGCATCTCTTGTAGCATCGTAAGGCAACAAAGTTGCTACATTGCATAGAGGTCAGTAAGATAGTTGGTAAGAATGGCTATTGCACGCCTATCCAAGTCTACATTATTTATTGATTATCAAAAAGTGAATCCTCTGTCCCTTACCACCTTGGACTACCCCCACCCTAAGATAAGACGGTGTCTGCCTCATGTTAGGTAATAGAGTTAATTGCATTGGATAAAATAGAAATTCATAGCCTGAATCTTGGACCCACTTCACGCTTGAAAACAACAATTCTTTTTCTAGTTTTGTACTTAAAATTGTGTATGTAAAGAACTTTGAGAAAGACAATGTAGTCAATGTCTTGATCTCCTAGTGAATCTTCCAAGATGTTATGGAATTTTCAAGATGCCTCCAAAGAGAATATGTGGCCCCTTTATATAGGAACGGATTATGGTTTTAGGGTAGCCTCCGAGTAATCCTAATGGATCCTTGGGCTTGGTTTCCTCGGACCCAGCAAAGATTGGCCCTCAAGTGCAAAAGACAGAAGGGAGCTTGAATGCAAGACCCACCCGTTGAGCAAGGACGAAAGTCATCCTTAGTGATCCAACAGTGTCGAGAGGCCAAGTCTTGTGCTTTTCCTCTCTTACTTTCATTTTTTTTTGATGAATTAAGACTTCCCATCAATCCGGATGAAAGCCCAACGGAATATGAAAGGTATCCACCAGATCTTAGAAACAAGGCACACAGATCAATGAGCTAAGCTCCTTTCTCTCCAACCCATGAATCTTTTTGTCCATTAATCTATCTTAACCAAAAGGAATTCTCTTTTAGTCTTATTTCCTACTATACAAGAAGAATGTTGCAAGAAGTTACTAATCATGCTATTTCTTCTTTCTTCCCTCACCTTCATCATCAATGATAAAGTCGTTTAACGAGTGCCCTTCGCACCTTACTTCTTCTTTTAGCCTTCATTCCCCATCCCCCGATGGTGCATTCACTCCCGCCCTTAAGGGGTCATTTGACGAAGTGTCTAAGAATAGTATTGAATACGGTATATTAGTAATGCTGGGACTAGTTATGCAAAAACTATTTCCTATCCGCTATTTAGTTTGGTGTATTAAGGCAAGTTCTAACTTTACCCATGCTTATCAATGTGTTAATAGCTTTCATATTGCTAATATTGTGGTTTGCTATGTGTCCATGGAAGTGTTGTGTAAGGCGATAGCCTTGGCGCCAATGGTGAAAGGAGAGGCAAGACAACCCTTCATCGCCTTTTAGCTTTGTGGCAAGGCAATCTTCAAAAGGGGATGCCATAGCAACAATGGAAACAAAGGCGAGAGGCAAGAGAGGCATCACCATTTGTATTTTCTTAAAAAAAACAACTAATTTAGGATGTTTTAAAAGTTAAAAGGTAATTTTAGGGTTTTTGTTCCAAATTTGCACTGTTGCACTCCTTAGTCTTAGACTTGGACTCCAACCAAATGACCCGACTAGACTTCTCCAGCGCCTCGCCAAACTTTTCTGGAGACTCCAAAGTCCAACCAATACGCCTTTCTTCTTTTATTCTTCAAATTTCATCTTCCTATGTTTCTCTTCTCCTTTTTCTTCAAACTTTAGAGTTCCTTTGCCCTTTTTTCTCCCTATTGACTTTGGTTTGTTTTATTCTCATTCAAGTTCTATACTTTTGGTATCTACTATCTATTTTTTCAGTTTTTGAATTGAAATATTTGCTAATATGTTATTGAGATTGAGATTATAATTATTTATATAAACAATTAAATATTTTAATTTTTTGGTATTAATTGATACCATACTTCAAAAAGGCACGTGCCTCCCCACTCGCATTGCCTTGTGGTGAGGCAGATCCTTGGCACCTTTTGTCGCCTTTCACCATCCAAAACATTGATCCATGATTTGCTATGCATTAGTTATATAACCTATAATACCGAATAGTGTTTATATTTAATACATGTGAAAGTTATACATAGACTAAAAATCCTACCAAACAAAGGATTTAATAATACCATAACTAATTCATATATTAGATTCTCTAATGCATCCTACCAACAACCCCTAAGAGTTATTGTTTCAAGTGAACTTGCCTTGCTAATGCTAGTTTGCCCTCTATTATAACTATACAAAGAGGGGAAGAAACACTATTGATGGTCATTACTGTGTTAGATCAAATACTTCAATTGGATCACTCTGGTAAGCTTGATCCTCGTAAGGTAGCTGCCAAGGAATGAACCAAATACCTAAGGACATTTCCAATACCAATACCAATGCTTCCCCTGAAACACTTGTAGCTCTTATGTAAGGTATTTCTTTTGCACTTTAAGACAAAAGCTGCTACGCACTGAGAGCATAAAGGGTTCTCGAGATATATAGTAAAAAGAAAAAACAGCTACATAAGTAACAGACTAAACCAGCATTGAAACTTGATTTAATGTAAGCATACAGTACAACCATTATCAGCGTAATTTACAATAAACTTCATTTGGAAATTGGCATTTGACTTCCTCTTGCAGAAAGGGCTAAGAGAAATAACAGATCAGCGAAAGATATGGATTGCATAATGTATACTCCAATTTAAAATGAATGACAAATGCTGTGGAGTTTCAATAGAAACAGAATTTAGAAACCTCAACTTACCACGTGTAACGAGCTTGTCCACAGTAACCTCAAAATCAATAAGACTTCGTGCAAGGGTGCACCAACCTAGGGATATATAACGATCCTCTTTCCTTGATAAAATGGCCTTTAGATCATTTGCTAGAGCCTGGAAACTTATTTCATCCTCAAAAAGCCAACTGAGAAGTATCATCACTTGGTTGCCATGTTTTGACCCCGTGAATCTCAATGACTGGCAAAAGTTTCATCAATGATGATAAAATAAAACAGCATGGGGAACAGGGACAAATATATGTAACAGGTTTTTGAGCCCAAAAATAGAAAAGCATGAGCAAATGCCAATAGCTGATGACAAATGCAAGAACATAAGCTAGGAAAGAGAACAGACCATTAGTTAAGCTAAGCAAATTTTTATTCACCTCCATCTCCACTCCAATGCCCTTCCCATGTAGAATAAAAGTAGTTCTACGGTCACAACATTCTCTCAATGGAACAAAAAATGTCATGTGACAGATTAAAAATGTTAGTGATTTTGCAGCTCATGCACATGATGCAATGTGGATATTTCAAGAATTTCATGGATGACCTTAGTCACTCAAGACTAACCAGATGAACATCGGCACTAAAAGCAGCTAACCCATCTTACCTAGTCATGATGAGAAAAAAATGCTAATCTTTAACTTCTGCAAGAAAAAGCTTCCTGCTGACCATTCACTGAAAACAACTCCATTACTCTGTAGTATGGACAAATTTGAAATTAAGTCCTGATTGAATGCTCCATCTTTCCCCAATTTATATCACTTACCTTTTCCAGAAATCAGAATATTCCAAAATGTTTGACACCATTCCATAACAACACGATTTTTAATATTTTCAAAAATTTAAATTGAAATATATTGAATTTCAAAATTCCAAACTTTGATGTGATATTTTTTGTATCAAACTAACTTGTCAATCATTATTTAGTTTTTCTTCAACTATTAGCAACATAATATAAATATATAAGTCAAAATAACATCTTAACCTCTCCATCCATTCACAAACCATCATATAGACTGGGAAGTTGGGAGTACAATTTAATCTTCCATCCCTTAATTTTTATCATTTAGGTTTTACATGAGTCGGGTTGAAAATGTCAGAGCAACATTAAATGCAGAAAAATCATTTTTTGAAAATGATAGTATAGATATTTGTTTTCTTCTATTGTTATAAAATATGCTTAAAGAAATCATGGTAGTGTTTAATATGCTCAACTCCTGAAATGCAAGTGACAAATATTACAGTAAGTTGGAGATTCAAACTAATCAAATATCAAAGAGATTCAACTTTTTCCTTTTTCTTACATACAGAACATCCCAGGAACAAATTCACAATAATCCCTTCATCTTGTAGACTAAATTGAAGTTAAACCTATAACACAATTTAGTAGTGAAACCTGAAAAGTTAAATAAACAAAAAGAGCTGTTTCGTTCTTACATGTTGAATCATAGGAACAAGAACTTGGTCCAAGTGTGACTCCTTTTCAGCAGCATCCCTCACATACTTGTAAAGAAACCATAATGACTGTACCAAAGGAACTGGTAAAAAGATAAAATTAATTTTCATCTGGAAAACAAAAAGTGGATCAATTATTACAAGTTAGAACTTACCACCAATAGGTGTGATTTTGGGAGGAGGGTCAAGATTAGAAATGGCTTCTTGAAGCTTCTTAGGCTTAGAAGTAAGCAATGTGTTCATAACACGACCCAGCGTAGCACAAGTCATTGAATTCGACTCTGATACTAATTGCTTTCCTTCATCTTCTTCCATTGCTGGGATTGAATGAATTTACTGAGTTCCTGACAATTATAAATATTTTGGAGACTTTCGGCAAGGCGGTTTAAATTGGTACCAAAATCTGAATAGAAAAAAAATATTAATTTATCAGTTTTAATAATAATTTTATTTTTTATTATTATTTGGTTATCAGTTTTTAATCATTTTAGATTTTGTTTCTTAATGAATTAATAGATAACTCGATATTAAATTAAATAATTATTTCGTACTATTCGGTATATCAAAACCTTCACACTTTCATATTTTTATTTTTTTACTATTTCAAACTCTCAGTTATTCTACAATGTGACAGTGTTTTCAGACAAACGCTATTTGTCAACTCATGTATATGATTCATTTAATTTGTCACCTTATTTCTAAATAATTTTTTTTATATTTTTAATTTTAATAAAATTATATCAAATCTTAATGGTTAAATTAATCACGATCAATAATCGATAAATCTATATCTTAATAGTTTTGTAACAGTTTAGTATATCTACAAACCGATAATCAATAAGTCAAACCGATAAACTTTAAAACCAAACTGAATCGATCAATATGCGGCCCCACTCCCTATCACTATTCACTTTTTTTAATAAAGTATAGTATCAGTCTCCCTTATTGTATAGCATAGGAGAAGGTGTATGTCCTATATTAATTTAATGTTTGAGACTTTGTTATTATTCAAAATAGGTGAATTGTTCAAAACTCAAGATGAATGTTTGATTTGTCCTTCATTTATTGAAGTTTACATTTTCTAAGAAATAAATTACACCACTTACAAAGCTACATTTATGATTTCAGAAGGAATAATAGTAGAAAGTATAGTTAAAATTATATCCTTAAATGCTTTTCTTAATATGTCTGTATTGTCTCTCAAATTAAGTTAATATGAGATAAAAGAGTATTTAACTATTCAAAACATCAGCAGTACAAATATGTGTCATTCCATATGGCAATTTTGGGTCAATCATGGCATTCTACTTATATTATGTCACACAGAACATATGTATCTACTTGTTGAATTTTATATGCATTTAAGTATATATTTGTGCAAGCTCAAAATTAAACGACATAAATATTAATCAAAGTCAAATTAAAGAACATATTCATATCATACTAATTTTGAAAAATCCATACTATGCACAGGCCCAATATTTTGAACTCACTGAGGGAGAGAAACAATTAAGAAGGGACAAAGAGGAGGATGAAGCAATTGATCAGAATATTGAAAAAGTGGCAGCAGAGGGGGATTTATCTCCAAGAAAATTATCCAACTTGAAGAGTGGGGCCAAAAAGAATCAACCAGTCGTACCTCTTCAAGTTAGAACAAGAAGCAATAAAGATTCATCTAGAAGTGTTTCTCAATGATTGGGAAAGCTATATTCTGGAATATAAGATCAGTCAAGTCACAAAAAGTCTTTGATAGATTAGTTGATCAAAATAAAAGTCATCATTATCAATACATTGCTTTAATGGAGCCTTTTCAGGATCCTCAAGAGATAGATCAGTATAAAGTATGATTATGGTTATAGAATGCGTCTGTGAATTATTCATCAAAGATATGAATTTTTTGGGATGACAATTGAAGCGGGGAAGTGATTAAAGATGATGTGCAACAAGCTTCAATAAAATTTGTAGCGGGTAGTACATAAATTTTGACTTGGCTATCATGCGCGGTGTGATAGGATACAAAAGTTGGAATTTTGGGATACTCTGGAATCATTGTCTAGTACTACATGTCCGTCTTTGATTGGAGGAGATTTCAAAGTTATTTGTAACGATAAGGAAAAATTGGGGGAGGGGGGGATAGATTTCGATCCAGTGGAGGCAGTAGACTCCAATCAATGTATAAGCAACTGCGCATTGATCAAGGTATGATGTACGATAAGTCAATTTACTTGATGGAATGGGTGTATCGAGGATTAGTGTATTTTTAAAAGATTGGATAGAGTTCTTTATAGAATTTGTTGAGTTCACATTTCCGACAATCGAACGGGAATCTAGGGTTCTGGGTTTTCGACCGTCGGCATCTCGCCGGCGCTGAGTTCCGATCCCTAAATTCGATCTAATTGACGGTAGGCATATTACGTTGTTGTGTCACCACTAGAAACAGGGAGTTACAGAGCCATCTTCTTCTCCAGGGATTTTGGCCTTCTCCGGCAAAGTCCCCAGTGAGATTATTTCAAGAAACGAACGCAAACATACAGAGTTTCTGACGATTTAAGGTCTTTTCAGGCGACGCCTCATTCCAATTTCAATTGGAATCTTGTAAGAGACAACACTATTCAGGTGATATTCTTCCATTTTCCGTTCGTATATATTTCTTGTTTAAATTTTCACCATCACTTGTTTCCACTTGTTTCAGTTCTGCCATTTATAATAGTTTGTGTATTTTCTGATTACTGTTGACAGTCTTTGTTACTGATACCTAGGCTATTATTGTTACAATTCTCTTTATCGGTATTTCTATCCTGATCACTGTTATATTTGTAGCTCTAGCTCCGATTATTGTTAGATATTTATATTTCTAGTACTTTCCCCGATTATTGATTGTTGTTGGTACTTGATTATTGCTTATTTGTTCTCATTGCTATTGTGGGTTGTTTGGTATATATCATGAGTATAGTGCTGGATAGTTGTTACATATTGCTAGATATTGCTGATTACATATTGATTGTGGGTTGTATAGCATATTGTTTTTGGGTATCTTCCTGTTGTTGGTAGTCTTCTGGTGGTTTACTATCTTACTCTCGCTAGATTGCTTACTGTATAACTTGTTTCTCCAGATTTGTAGCTTAGAGAGTTTTTAGTTTTTAGTTACTGGCGTTGGGACCTCATGGTGGACTAAGGTCATGTCATCGGCCGGGGTCAGGGGTTAGAGGTAGGGGTGGTAAGGGAGATTCGGGGTTATTCAAGTTAAGGGTCGGGTCGTGGAATATAGGATCACTTACAGGGAAATCCATAGAGCTAGCGAAGTGCCTTAAAAGGAGACATATTAATATAGCATGTGTCCAGGAGACCAGATGGGTAGGAACCAAGGCTCGAGATATGGATGGGTTTAAGCTGTGGTACTCGGGTGGTTCTAGGGATAGAAATGGTGTGGGTATCTTAGTAGACGAGTGTCTGAGGGAGTATATGGTTGAGGTTAGGAGGGTTAATAACAGGATAATATTTATCAAACTCGTGGTTGGTAGACATGTGGTGAACGTAGTTAGTGCTTATGCGCCCCAAGTAGGCCTAGATGAGAAAGTCAAAAGGCTCTTTTGGGAGGATCTGGATGAGGTTGTGCAAGGCATATCGGATATGGAAAAAATTTTCATTGGGGGTGACTTTAATGGGCATATTGGGGCAACCACTAGCGGGTTTGAGGGTGTTCATGGAGGCTTTGGTTTTGGGGAGAGGAATGGTAGTGGGACGTGTCTCCTGGATTTTGCCAAAGCCTTTGAGTTAGTGATTGCTGACTCGTGTTTCCCAAAGAGGGAAACCACTTGATTACCTTCCGTAGTACAGTAGCTAAGACCCAAATAGATTACCTACTTCTCCGAAAGGGTGATAGAAGCTTATGTAAGAATTGCAAGGTTATTCCGAGCGAGAATGTTTTTATTCAACATAGGCTTTTAGTGATGGATGTGGAGATCAAGAAAGAAAAGAAGAAGAAGGTTATGTATGCCCAACCTAGGATTAGATAAGGAGGCCTTACTCCTGCCCTTTCTCGCGAGATGGAAGAAAAGTTGAGAAATTTTGAGGCGTGGAGTAGTGAAGGCAATGTGAACAATATGTGAGACAGGACTGCTGGTTACATAAGAAAGGTAGTTACCGAGGTACTAGGGGTTTCGAGAGGGATCTTTGGAGGAAGTCAAGGCGATTGGTGGTGGAATAATGAAGTCCAGGGTAAAGTGAAAGATAAGAAGGTCGCTTACACAGAGTGGCTAGAGTATAGACTCCCTTCCCAGCCTAACTGAGCAGTCCCCTCCCGGAGCGGCATCTTGTTCAGCGGGAGAGGATCGATGTTGAGC
>JAOTQR010016629.1:0-17486 GCA_025774065.1 Solanum ossicruentum
TTGGGGTTTTGATGGAGGCTCTTGAGAGAATTTAAGAGTGTATTCCAATTGGGAGGAGTGAATTTGATCTTTAGGAAAGGGTTTAGGTCTTTAGGAAGTGTTATGATAGCATAGGAATCCTCAAAATACCAATAGAAATAGCTAAATATACGGAATGTCATTAATGAGGCAGAATTTGGAAAAATTTTGTATATACCCCTGCACGTATGAGTTCTACAAAAACAGGCATCACTTGGTCATCCAAACTCTAAATAAGGTGAAACCATGTGCGTACGAAAGATAATTCAAAGAGCTTTAATTTGGTAGGTTGTGGGACATCCAGTTGTTTGTGTGCTAAGAGATATGCCCCTTTAAATTTGACCCTCCTACTGGTACTTGTGCAAAACTTAGCCAACAGAAATTCCTTTGGACCAGGCTTGATGTAGGGGACCCACGATGGTCTTAAACGACATAAATAATCTTGAATTAGATTTGAATGAGTGCTTGAAACTTGAATAAGTTTCTTGAGATCCAAAAGTGAGTTTGGAACACTTGAATTGGGTGAAATATTTGTCTAAGTGTTTGAGAGAGTATTGGAGAATATTTTGTATGATATGAAGTGAATTATGGCTAAGTGTAGGTATTTTCATGTATGGGATGACTTAGGCCCAAGACCCAATAGCCTTGGACCAAACTCATAAAACTAGGCACAAAATAACATACTGGCGCATCGCGCCAGTAACGCTAAATAGCCACTGGAATTTGACACTTTGAAATTTCATATTTTGCTACGGTTGCTCTAAAATAGGGGGTTAGAGCCTTTTTCCCCTAAATTTTATACCTTGAACAAGAATATGAAGTCTGATTTTTGATATCACGCACGAATTTTTAGACATATGGAAACTACGATTCCGGACATTTCTAAGGCACATTTTCAGGCACTTTTGGAGGTCGTTTCAATATCTCCCCCTTGGGAACATTCGTCCCCGAATATCAAAGAAACGTATCTAAGAGACACAAACATGACCATTTCAGCTGACATAGAGATGCAATAATGGACTTAAACATCTTTTCAAAACTCACATCATAAGTGTAAAATCATCATGACTTTCTCAATATAATCATGAATGCATGCAATGACATAGGGGCTGAAACATAAGGCTTGGAATCATGAAAGGACTTGACATGTTATCATAAGCTTGAATAGAATGAAAGAGATAAGGGTACTACTTTTCCATGCCCACTCCCCAAGAGACACTTTCGACTAGACGAACCTTCCAAAGAGCCTTAACAAACACCACATCCTTATCAATCAATGTTCACTCATATTCACACAACTTCTCCACCGGACTTTCTCATAAGTCAACTCATCCATCACAACACCCACAACTTCAAGGGATTCTATAGCACTAGAGTCACCAACACATCCCTTCAATGTAGAAGCATGAAAAAAAATAGACAAACCATAACAATATCTAAAGGCAATTCCCATTCGTATGCAACCTCACTAATCTTCCTCAACACTCTATGACGACTCACATAACACAAACTCAATCTATGGAAGATGATCATATCAACTACTCATGAACTTCATTGCACAAGCCCTACGCATATCCTCAAGTAATCTCACCAACTCATGAATGTATAATTTAGCATATTCTTTGGCACAATAAGTAGTCTTAACCGGTAAAAGAAAGTGAACCAATTTCGTCACCCTATAAACCACAACCCAAAAAGAATCAAAACCCTTTCTAGTCTCGGGCCATCCAACCCCAAATTTCATGTTAATCACCTCCCACTTCCAAGTAGAAATCTCTATGTCCTAGGTTAGGCCACCCGACCTTTAATGTTCGGCTTAACTTGTTGGCAATTATGACAACTGGAAACAAATTTGGTAATGCACTTCTTCATGCCTCCCTACTAATACACATCTCTCAAATCTCTATATATTTGGTAGAACCAGGGTGAATAGAATAAGAAAAATTATGGGCTTCATCAAGGATCTTTTCCACCAAGCCATCAACACAAGGTACACACAACCTACCTTGGTACCTAAGGGCACCATCTCCTTCTTGGGAGAAAACCTCCACCTTGCCCTCTTTCACTAAGGCCCTCAATTTTAACAAGGAGGAATCAAGATCTTGCTTTGCTCTTACCTTATCAACCAATGAAGATTTAGAACCATCACAACAATAACACCACCATTGTCAGCCTCTTTCAATCTAACCCCCAATCTAGCCCACCAGTGAACCTACCTAGTCACCTCCATGCTACCACCATCAACATGAACAAGGCTAACCATAGACACCCTACTCAAAGTATCCACCACAACATTAGTCTTACCGGGATGATAATGCACACATATCTCATAATTCTTAAGAAGTTCTAACCACCTCCTTTGTCTCAAGATAAGATCTCTTTGGGTGAACACATATTAGAAACTCTAGTGAATGATAACCACACCAACATGCACCCTATACAACCAATGACGTCAAATTTTCAAAGCGAAAGCCCCGGCGGACAACTTAAGGTCATATATAAGATAATCTTTCTCATGCATCTCAAATTATCTAAAAGCATAAACTTCCACCTAACCATCTTACATCAACACACAACCCAAACCAATCCGGGTGACATGACACTACACAAGAAACCCTTCCAGTAGAGACAAGATAGGAGCTAATACAAACTTAACCTTCTTTTGGATCAACTTAGTCATGGAAGAAGAAATAGAGGAGAACCCATTCACAAACCTCCCATGGTAACCTGCTAAGTCGAAGAAACTCCAAATATCCAAGGGAGTCAAAGGTCTAGGCTAATTTCTATTCATATACATCTCCTTAAGATCAATCTTAATACCATCGTCCGCCGTCACATGACCTAGAGAGGTAGCCTCCTTTAACCACATTTCGCACTTCACATACTTAGCATACAACTCTTCTTACCCCAAGATTTGCAACACTACCCCCAAATGGTTCATGATTCTAAAAAAATCCATACTTCATTACTAGACCACCACAAGCCTAACAAGGTAGGGACTAAAGACCTTATTTATGAAACCCATAAACATAGATTGTGCATAAGCTAACCAGCAACTCCAACATACACAAAAGACTCACCCCTAATCTGAAAAGACACTTTGGGATATCACCTACCCTCATCATCACTTGGGAACAAAACCCGAACCAAAGATCAAGCTTAGAGAAGTGACTAACCTATTGTAGTTGACCAAATAGATCGACCATTCTTAACCATCATGATACAACCTTACGGGTTCTACAATCAAAGGAGACAAAATGGAAGTAGGCCGAACCACCTCAAGACCTCGAATCCAACAACTAAGCTCAACCAAAAATCACAAGACAAGACCCTATGCAATAAGAACATGGGGACAACCCTTAGAGTTCAATTATGCCTTAAGACAAGAAAAGGACTTACCACTTTGCATCTACGTTACAAGTCATCACTCAAGGACGAATTCAATAAAGAATCAAAATTTAACTCTACGGGCCCTACATCAAGGGAGACACAACATCAACACAACTAATCCATCTCAAGCATAGCATCAAAATCCACCACACTAACCTGACAAGTCATAAGGCAAGACCTAATGCAATAAGAATACGGAATAACACCTGTGAACTTCCAAACAACAATAGACTTACCAATGAATAGACACCAAAGAGGGTTCGAGACACACATGAAACCCACTTACTGGCCCATCAATGTAAACATAACAAATCCAAGGGAAATTTCAACATACCGGTAGCAACATCGGACACCTCATCCCTTCCTTGTGCCTCTTGATCATCATGACCACCTCGAGCTAAAGGTGGCCACTCTTACACCTCCCTTGAGCATATGGACAATTAACTAGCTTGTGGCCCACCTCACTACATCCAAAACAAACACTAAAATGCCTCCGACACGGGCTATCATGGTTCTTCCTATACATAGGGCACTTGGGATTAGTCATTCCACCATCACCTCTTTTACCCTTATTGCATTTATGAGGGCAATCTACCATCTAATGGCCCTCCTCTCCACAACCATAATAAGAATTGGTACCCCTCAAGCATGGGCCATCATGGACTTTACCACATCTTAGGCACCTAGCATAAGGAACCACACTACCACCACCTCTACATTTGTGACTATGAAAGTTCCTTTCACCATGGGCCCTCTTGGATGCCATACCTCCCCTCTTACAGTTAGAAATCTGGGAAGCACTCACTTGTTGATCGAGTTGAGTTGAAAATTCTGTCGCCGCTTTGGCCAACATCCAAAGAGCATTGCGAACCTCCGCATTCGTCCTACCACCGTCCTAAATAACTTGAGACATATCTTGTAATGTAATGGTTAGGGATTAGCAATAATCCCTAGGGGACCTAACTCCATGATAGTGAAACATTTCCTAGAATACCTCATAGAATCCTATTCATAGTCATGGCGCGCTTCACAACCACGAATAGGACTCTAATCGACGCGGTATGTTGGATGCCGAAGACCTAACAACCTAGTGTTCTGATACCAAGTGTGTCACGACCCAAGCCTAGAGACTAGTCATGACATGACGCATGGGGAAACTTAAAAGGACACCAAGCAAGCCTCTTAGCATATCACTACACATCCTTGGTAGCAGAAGCAATAAAATATAACAAGAAGTAGTAAATTGGAATAAACGGGGCTAAGGGACAACTTCATAACAGCAACATCAAGAATCAAAAGGAGTCAAGGTCATAACATAGATACATAACATATCCAACAGCACCTCTACTACATAGATAAGAGCAGGGGCCAAGACAAGCAACCGAGCTCACCCTCATAATAATGAAAATAGGTAATCCAAACATACAAGACACAGTCTAAACATAAGCTTGAGAGAAGGTAGATATTGTCCTCGGACTTGAGAACTCACTATAAGATATCTTGAACAATCTGCTAGCCACGAGGAGAACCAATAGGAGCTTCAGTTCCTACATGGTGATATCATGTAGGCATAGAGTATGCGTTAGTACATTTGTATGTACTAAATATGTGGGATGCAATGCAATAAGAGATAGGCATCATAGGCAAAATGCATAATCATAAGCAATGGATAGCATAATAACAATATGGCATGTATGAACGATGCTTGAAGTAAAAACATGATTTATAAAATATAAGACATGTGTAGGGAGTGACCATTCTTAGTGCAATCCAAGGTCTACCACCTCCTGGGAGAGGTGCATGAGGTACAAACCCCTTCATGAGGTTGACGGAGTACAAATTCCCCAACGGGTTGATGGGTACAAACCTCCAACATGGTTGATGGAGTAAACCCCCCCCCCAATGGGTTGATGGAGTACAAACCCCCCAACAAGATTGATGGGTACCAACCCCCAACAAGGTTACCCAGGCCTATCATCCACCGAGCTAGGCGATCGAGGTACCAACCCCTCAATAGGTTAATCTAGCCTACAACCCCCGAGCTAGGTTAGGTCATCCCCAATACTATAGAATTAGTATCATATAGATATGCATATTTCTCCTATTATCATTCAGTCATTTTAACCATACATTCCTCTCATCTTCATACAATTATTATATACATACATTCCTTTCATCATCATATAGTCATCATATACATACATCATTTTCATCATCATTCCATCATCATTTCATCATCACTTCATCATCATTTCATCATCATATAGTCGCTCAACTCATAAACATGCATTGGACCCTCAACTCCTCAAGAAATCATAATCAGACATTTTATCTAACACTTAGAGGGTGTGTCGTGCTAGTGTAAAATCATGCAATTCAAGAGTGAAATCATGCATGAAAACTTGAAGTAAAATAGCTCACTAATACTTGGTAATACCATCTTGCAAAATACATTGAAACCCTTCATCAAATCCCAAGAAAGCTCACGGTTCTAAAGCTTAAAACATGCATAATCATAACAGGTAAATCATCTCATGGTATAGACTTAAAAATGAGTAATCATGTACTTTCAACCAAACTTTCATAAAATCGCAATATAGTATATGATCATAATCTCTAATAAATAATACCCATAAGCAACACAACTTAGAAATATGTAATTTTCATAGAAATGGAAGATTTGGCTTCATGGGTGAAAGGTACCTATGAATGAAACTCACATACTTTAGACCTTGAATTTCTTGAAATTGAGTTGTGAAAAACTTAAAGTTTAGAAGTGGATATTGGAGTCCAAAGCTTGCTCTTGAGTTTTCTTAAATTTGTATTGGGGTTTTGATAGAGGCTCTTAAGAGAATTTGAGAGTGTATTCCATTGGGAGGAGTGAATTTGATCTTTAGGAAAAGGTTTAGGTCTTTAGGAAGTGTTAATATAGCATAAGAGTCCTCAAAATACCAATAGAAATGGCTAAATTTACGGAATGCCATTAATGAGGCGAAATTTGGCAAAAACCTATATATACCCCTACACGTATGAGTTCTACGTAAATGGGCATAACTTTTTTATCTGAACTCTAAATAAGGTGAAACCAAGTGCATTCGAAAGCTGATTCAAAGAGATTTAATTTGGTAGGTCGTGGGCCACCCAGTACTTTGTGTGCTAAGAGATATGCCCCTTTAAAGTTGACCCTCCTTCCGGTACTTGTGCAAAACTTAGCCAACGGAAATTCTTTTGGACTAGGCTTGATGTAGGAGACCCACGATGGTCTTAAACGACATAAATAAGCTTGACTTAGATTTGAATGAGAGCTTGAAACTTGAAAGAGTTTCTTGAGATCCAAAAGTGAGTTTGGGACACTTGAATTAGGTAAAATATTTGTCTAAGTGTTTGAGAGAGTATTGGGAAATGTCTTGCATGATATGAAAGTGAAATATGGCTAAGTATAGGTATTTTCACATATGGAAAGGCTTAGGCCCAAGACCCAATTGCCTCGGACCAAACTCATAAAACTGGGCACAAAATAACGCCAGTGACGCGAAATAGCCACCGGAAATTGACACTTTGAAATTTCAGATTTTGCTACGGTTGCTCTAAAATCGGGGTTAGACCCTTTTCCCCCTAAATTTGACCTCCTGAGCAAGAATATAAATTCAGATTTTTGATATCACGCATGGATTTTAGATATATGGAAATTATGATTCCAGACGCTTTCGAGGCACATTTTTAGGCACTTTTTGGGATCGTTTCACCGACAACCACCTTCTATGAGCCGGTAGTGATACAACGAAGAGATGTCATTGCCATATCTGTCCAGTACCTTGTCGAGGTAAAGAATGAGTCTATCAGTGGATCCATAAGTCTGTCAAGTCCTCTTTTAGGACAAAGCAAAACATCCGCTTTCACGGTCCAATCCTCTTCTATGCTGGCCACGTAGTTAATGGGTGCGGGTGGGACTCACTCTTACCCATTTTATTGCTCAATACTCCTCCCATGACTCAACATGCTCATAAGTCTATCAACATTAGAACGCATGTACAGTCAGCCTCTCTCTCAGACTCAACATGCTCATAAGTCTATCAACATCAGAAGGCATGTATAGTCAACTCATCTTGTCATTTATCAATTCTAGGATTTAGGACGTTTATTTCAATGTCAAGTTCAACCTCTAAAAGACCCTAAGGGTCTCATTCTCAATCAGTTCTATCAGCATTACCATCAATACTCACTCATTTCAAGACCTGGACCACATCACCCAAGCACACTTACATGATCAAGGCTCTAGACATCAACTCTTAGATTCATTCATGCAATCTTTAGCAATTAAGCATGTATAGCTTATACAATAGTTCAAATAATCGATTAAGCAAGTAATTCAAGTTATAATGATCCTCAATTCAAGAAAATATATGTGGATTAATAGCAATTTTCAATATAACATGCAAGATTTTGTAAAACAAGACTCATCACTTTCAACTATCAAGCTACTACATTCAATGGGGCACATGGGTGAACAATCTCATGTTTTGAGTAGCTTTTACATACTTGGGATGAAGATTATACTAATCTTCTTCAAGAAATCAACCTTCAACCGTAAACCTCCAAGCTCTCTCTTCTTCCTCTCTCAGAACTTACGCATTTAGAACTTGAAGATGATGGATTTTTTAAACCCTTCGTACGAAATAAATGACTTAAAACACATTTTAAGATTTAGAATAGGATGGGGGAATGACCAAAAGGCCCTTCCCAAAATTAAAAGAAAATTTTCACAAAGTCCTGCACTGGTTCATGATGCGCCAGGGGCGCGGACCAGTGTATTTTTCGCAAAAATTCCTTTGTACGAATTTTAAACTTCCCGTCAAAAATTTAAAAAAGAAATATAAGTGTCACTCTGCTCCCTGTTCGTGTCGCTCCAGGGGCGCGGACTGACACTATTTTCAAATTGATTAACGGAAATTATTTTTCGACTCAATTGCTCTACATTGGGTCAAGGCCATTTTCCCGCTCAGTTTTTTGCACTAATCACAAATCCAGTCTCAGATTTTTCATCAAAGCTTGGGAAGATGCGTTATGTGCACGATTACATTCTAGGGATATTTCAGTAATTTTAGGGGGTGTTGCATGCTTGCTTCAGCTGCTTGCTTAAGCAGACAGTTGCTCATTGACGTGCGTGCTTCAGCTATCTAATTTTAAAAAATTTTAAAAGAGCTGAAGCAGACAGTTGTTGGACGACATGCTTGCTTCAGCTGCTTGCTCAAGCAGGTAGCTGCCCAATGACGTACCTGCTTCAGCTACCATATTTTAAAATTTGGATTACTGAAATTAATCTATCGGCATAAATAGGAAGCTACGTAAAAATTATCATGAATCTAGATAAGTATAAAAAATATACTATAAATCATGATATTTGTCTGTTTCGACTACTTGTTTAAGGGGGGCAGAAGAAATAACATGTGTTATTTAATTAGGAAGCTACGATAAAAATTATCATGAATCTAGATAAGTACAAAAAATACTATAATTAATCAATCGGCATCACATAAAAAGGGACAAAAAAGAAATAGCATATATTATTTAATTGGAAAATACGTAAAAATTACCATAAATCTACATAATTAACAATAGTAACATATCTATATATAAAAATTAAATAAAATATTTATTTTAAAAATCTAAAAAGTAAAAGACATAAAAAAAATTGACTTTCAAAATTTTATCAGCGCCACATAAATTTGGACAAGAGGAATAACATATTTTATTTAAAAATTATGTAAAAAATACTATAATTCACATTAATTCATAATTTAAAGTATCAAAAACTCATACTACAATTTAATTGGCTTTCTGGATCCTATCTATGTAACATAAATTGAGACACAAAAATAACAAATATTGAGCCCGCGTTGGTGCGAGCACCGACAACTATTTTCTCATATACAGAAGGCTAGCGAAGCAGCTAAAATAGGCTGGTGGACAACGTGCTTGCTTCTCTAGCAAGGGGCATTATGGGAAATTAATTAATATTCTGCTGTAAAACTGGAGGGTGCCTCAATGCTTTATCGTTGCACTTTCCCAGTTATTTGACAATAAAAAACCAATTTGTATTCTACTGCTATTGTAGCCGAAAAGCATGTGGACCCCAATTTAGTGTTCTATTATGACTACAGCCGAAAGGATTTTTCATAGCTCCCTTGGTTTCTTTCTATTCCAACATCTTTTGAATTTCTTCCTGCTTCCACTCAGAGGGCATTTTCGTCATTTCAACTTTTCTTGTGCAGTTTCCACGCGTCTTTCTCCGAAGCTACAGAGCTACTAGTAAAGCAGCTGAACAACATCTTCGTTCTCTGTGACAGAGTCGGTAATTACTCTTAAAGGCTTTCCACGTTACTTCGTTTCGCAGTTCTTTGTTGTTTTGAGGTTGTATATCATCTTCCCCGTCTGGATTTTCTGTATGTAATCTTCCTTTTGGCTTCAATTTTTTTTTCACAAATTTATATCTTGCACACCTCAATTACAGCCTAAAGGTTTTCGATTAGTTGCCAATTATGGGTCGACGCTTCTCCATTAACTGTTTCTTGGACCTTTAAAACGACGCGTTTGTAATTATAGTGAGCTCGAGAGAGTTGGTGCTTTGGAAATTTGAGTGGCTTCCTTTCTTGTTCGAATTGGTTGAATTATTTGTTGGTCTTTTTTTGGTTATGCTCGCAAACAACTTATGCGTTCAACGTGTTTGCCGGAATGCAAGAAACTGGCTCAAAACTTCATGGAGACAAACCTTTAATATTAGGCCTTTATGATTAGAGTGAATTTGAACAAGTTATCAGTGAAATATTCGATGCCACGGAAACTTAAATGGGTATCTGCTCTCTTGCTTCGATTTGTGTTGAATTATTTCAGTTGTTTTTTGTTATGAGTTCAGGCAACTTCCGTGTTCGACATGTTTGTCGGAATGCCTTTGTGCAAGAACATTTATATAGTTAGACTGAATTTGAAAAAGTTGTTATCAGTTTCTGGGTTTCAACATTATTTACTGTTTCATGTTCATTATGTGTCGATATAATTTAGGCACTCTGCATGTTTGTAAAAATGCCTCAGTAAGAGAGCATGCTTCAAAACATGATGTCCGACATCAGGTCTGATCTTTTCAACTGACTCTTTGTTACACTTTGTACAATACAACACTTTTTTTGCACCTTCCTCTATATACAGGAACAAAACTTTAAAACATTGAACAAGAAAGGGAAAAAATAGTGCGCCTACCCACAAAGCTATCGAAATTGAAATGGAAAGCTGCAAGCTAATGACGACGCCCTGTAGATCTTAAGGAGTAAAAATGCCACTACTGGCAAAATAAGCACTTGACATCTTTACAGAATCTATTCATTAAAAACAATGACTACATTTGCATATATATGTCCAAAGGGGAACCAACATTTGACAACAATGCACAATTTTGGAGGACACTAGATACCATGTGGAAATTCGAGTAGGTGTTGAAACTCTTGTTTCAATTTGCTGAATTTTGTATTTCTCATACAGCAACTATATGCTCTTTCTTTGCTTTTTCTCAGCGCAATGGAACACAGGCCAATGCAATTATACCTGGGCCTCCAGACTGGGTATGTAAGATTCAGGTGGTTGAGAAGTTTCACCCCCCGAGATAGCAAAGATCATACTGTTCACTTTCAGACTGTCATTGTACAACATGAGAATGTACTCCCACTTCGATGATTTGTCAATAACAACTCCTTATAGGATAGATTAGAAATATTTTTATCAAAACCTTTGGCTATCCCTCTACTTTGATTATTTGCAGGAACAACAGGTTGCAATAGTGTTGTACGGGGACAACATCGACCTATTTCACGATCGCTTCATCTCTTTCAAGACATATCTGTTGTCCGGTGCTAAGGTTAGAGATCCACGGCAGTACTCAATACCAGTTCACACTTTTGAATGCATTGCCGATAGATACACACTTGCTGTATGAATTACAAGTGAGGACACTTCATAGACACCACTGGCGCCATCTTCGAAGTTGAATACAGTCTCGTTTTTTATCTGGACCGCAAACAACTAAGTGTTGAATTTGTTTTCTTTACCAAATCGGTGCATTCATGTCACCTAATCGAATATTGTCATCTTACAATCAATAACAACAAACTTGCTTGTGGTGTAGCTAATTGCAGCATGCTACAATATACTGCCACACAAACCAAGAAGTACCGGGAGGCCATCGTCATGGGCGACAAGTAAGACATTTAATTTGGCTTCAAATATCTTTAAATAGAGAAAAACAGCTGCTAATCTCAATGCTGGAAATTTGGATCAGATTTAAAATCTGATTTACCCGTCATTTAACTTTAAATAATTCATAAAGAGAGTCAATTATACATCTCCATATGGAGCTACCAACATGAAAATATATTGTTGTATCAGCTTAGGTATAAAAATAGTGTCTTCAAGCATTTCATTTTCCAGATTATGGTAGTGGTTCTGTTGTGGAGGAAAAAGCCTTTCATGTTTACCATTTGGGATGACCTGGCAGACAATTAGGTGGCTAAATTAGTGCGGCGCCTGCATGAACAACCTGTTATTCTTGCCAAGTGAATCGCTGTTACCGAGTACCGCAGTGGTATGACACGTACTTCAACCGGCCTATTGTTTTCCCTTTTTTCCATATTAGCCACCGACTACATATCAAAGTTGTCTATTGGCAGTTCGGAGGTTGGCAACAAGATATAGCTCCACAATTTCAATCAATCCATCGTACACTCAGGCTACTGCTCTCATGAATTGATAGGCCCTACCTCTTCCTTCTCTGCCTACTTGGATACGAAAAAACTCTCACACCATTTATTGGTTATCTTTGAAGGTCCAAGGATAACGAGCAGATGCTCATGACTTACACTTGAAGGAGCTCTTTGGCTTCATCTTTTGCACAAAACCTAGCACCTATTGAAGATCAAATTGTATCTATTTCCATCGTACCTACCATGACATCAACAGTGAGTCCATTAAATCACAATTTTTTGTTCAATTCGAACTTTTATGACCCTGCTGCCTAATTTTTCCCCTGCATAAAATCACTGTATCTCCTAACTGCGGCGGGTTCAGGTCTTCTCTGTTGAGGGCAACATATCCTTGCCCGACCACTTCCAATAATACTATTTGCTGGCATGCTCTAATCATTTTGTTCGAGCTAAAACGCAAAGAAAGATCAACTGTCTCAACTGCGTAATGCAAACCATGTTAGTCCCAAGGTAAACTACTTATTTATTACTTGTTCTCTGTACCTTGGCTTACAATACCAAAGATGAAAAGGTAATTAGCTTCTTCTTTCAAATACGTAATACTGCAATGATAGGGCTTTTAATTCTATTTCCTCGGCAATTATCCAATTTGATTTTTATTACCTGGAGGTTCCAAGGTAGACTGACAAACGAAATCTCATATTTTCATTGCAGGCGTTACTTTGAAATTGATATTGCCGATAGTAGTGGCACATTAACAACAATAGTCTGCGAAGTGATAGCTGAAAACATGTTGTCGATGATGGCAGAACAAGTATATAACACGGTTACTACGAAGGTAAATATTATGAAAAAGATATCTACTTCCCATAATTACCCATAATTACCCATAATCATTTCTCGTGAGATTAATTTATTCTTCCATGTTTCCCGGCATGATTCTCCACCAGTCGGCCAATTTAATCGGAAGTTTGGTCATATAGTTTTCAAAATACAACTGCACAATCCACCTTCAGAATTCCAGACCAGAAGATTAACACGTTGGCAATCTCATCTCTCTCGGAGAAAGAACCCATGTTTTTTGAAAGATTACTAGCATCTATATTCCTAGGCGAAGGGAGTAAAAAGCCAAAAAAGGATGTGCCAACTTCAAAGAAACAGTGAATGCTAAGCCGCTAACAATTTTTGCTCCTGCCGTTGTGTGCCCGCATCTATAAGAAGTTGTAACTTAATATGCCAAGCTAATAGCACTTCAAAGTGTATATTTTTGGCTGCAACTTCGTCTGCGCTTCCTCTGGACTACTTTCTGACTTCCGTATATATTTTTGGCTGGGGCTACTAATGATAAAGTTTCACTATATATTCTGGGGTGTAACTTCCTTTGGACTACTAATGATAAAATTTCCGACTTGCTTCATCATCTTCATTTAATATTATTTCAAATAACACTATTAGGCACGCTCTGGCGCGGCATTGCGGCTAGTTTCTTTCTATATTTATTATATATTGAAGGCTAGCAAAGCAGTTGAACCAGATAGTTAATAGAGGATATGTTTACTTTTGCTTATTGTCTGTTGACATGTTTGTTTCTGCTGTTTGATTTTAAAATTTTGGAGCAATTCAAGTAGGCAGCTGTTGGATAATATGTCCGCTTAAGTTAATTGTTTAAGCAGTCAGTTGCTCATTGACATGTCTGTTGGCTGCTTGATTTTAAAAAAATTTCACAGGCAGCTGGTGGATGATATGCTTCTTTCAGCTGTTTATTTAAGTAGATAGCTATCAATTGACGTGTCTGTTTCGATTGTTTAATTTTAAATATTTTAAAGCAGTTCAAGCAGACAGTTGTTGGACGACATGTTTGCTTCAGTTATTTGTTTAAGCAGACAGCTGCTTATTAACGTATCTGCTTTAGCTGCTTGATTTTAAAAGTTTTTAAAAATAAATAAAAAAATTTAGTGATCATTGAAATGAATCTATTGATGTCACATAAAAGAAAATAGAAGAAATAAAATATATTATTTCATTAGGAAATTATATAAAATTTTCATGAATCTAGATAAATATAAAAAAAATATTATAAATTATGATATTTGACAGTTTCAAATTTTTAAAAACAAATGCAAAATGTAAATCCAACAGCATCATATAAAATGGGACAAAAGAAATAGGAGTATTATTTAATTAGGAAACTACATAAAAATTATCATGAAACTACATAATTAATAATAGTAATATTTCTTTTAATATATAGAAGAGACTACGGAGCAGTCAAAGCAGACAGTTATTGGACGACATGCGTACTTTAGTTGCTTGCTTTAGTAGGCAAGAGGCTAAGGAACAGCTGAAGCAGACAGCTATTGAACGATATGTCTACTTCAGCTGTATGCTTTAGCAGGTAGTTCTTTGTTGACGTCTGCTTCAGCACTTGATTTTAAAAAAATTAAAGAACAAACAAAAAATTTAATTGATTATTGAAATCAACATATTAACTTCACATAAAAAGTAGCTAAAGCAGACAGCTGTTGGACGACATGTCTGCTTCAGCTGCTTGCTTAATCAGGTAGCTGCCCATTGAGGTATCTGCTTCAGCTGCCTGATTTTAAATTTTTTTATTACTGAAAGTAATCTATTGGCTTAATTAGGAAGTTATGCAAAAATTATCATGAATCTAGATAGATATAAAAAATACACTATAAATCATGATATTTATCTGCTTTAGTTGCTTGTTTCTAAAAGATTTTTAAAAACAAATAAAAAATTTAATTGATTATTGAAATTAATCTATCAGCGTCACATAAAGAAGGATATAAGAAATAACATGTATTATTTAATTAGGAAGCTCCAATAAAATTACCATGAATCTAGATAAGTATAAAAAAATACTATAAATCATGATATTTGACAACTTCAAATTTTTTTAAAAACAGATATAAAATTTAACTGATTATTGAAATTAATCCATCGATGTCACATAAAAGGGACAAAAAAGAAATACCATGTATTATTTAATTAGAAAGCTGCATAAAAATTACCAAATATCTACATAATTAACAATAGTAATATATTTATACAAAAATTAAATAAAAGATTACTAAAGAAAAACTAAGAGACATATAATAATTGACTTTCAAAATTTTATTAGCGCCACATAAATTGGGACAAGAGGAATATCATATTTTATTTAAAAATTATATAAAAGAATACTATAATTCACAATAATTAATAATTTAACATATTGAAAAATCATATTAAAATTTGATTGGCTTTCTAAATTCTATCTATATAGCATAAATTAAGATGCAAAAAAATAAAAAAATATTGCACCTGCACTGGCATGGGCGCCGACATCTAGTATATATATAAGTGCCAATAAGCAGGCAACTATCGATTGACGTGTCTGCTTAAGCAGACAGCCGTGGATAAGCAGGCACATCTCGGTTGACATGTCTGCTTCACTTGCATACTTAAATGGGTCGTTAAGTAGACAGTTGTCGATTGATGTGTTTGCTTAAGCACGCAGCTGCAACTTATTTTTACTTTGTCGTGGTAGTTAAGCAGGCATGTCACGGCCCAAGTCTAAGGCCTAGACGTGATATATTGTATGGGGAACCCGAACGGACCCCAATCAAACCTCTTAACATATCATTACACATCATTGGTCGCAGAAGCAATTAAACAACATAGTTGAATTAAAAATAGGGCAAAGGGACTAAAGGAAAGATTTCTTAACACAAACATCAAACAAGAGAGTCAAGGCTCAATACATAACATGTCCAACAACTCCTCTACTACATAGATAAGAGCGGGGGCCAAGGCAAGCAACCGGGTTCACCCTCGTAGTCAATACATACATAGAAGAAAGATGATCTTAGTACATAGCATGGGATCATAGATGTTGTCCCCGGAATGGAGGACTCATCAACTAGCTTGAGAAAAATCTACTAGCCATGTGGAAGAAGATGCTCAAGTGGGGCTCCGATTCCTACATGGTGACAACATGTAGGCATATAGTATGCGTTAGTACGTTTGAATGTACTAAGTATGTAAAATACAATGCAACTCGAGATAAACAACATAATCGAAATACATAAGCATAGGAAATGAGTAGCATATAACAATATGGCATGCATGGAAGATGCTTAAAGTAAATCATGCTTAAATAAAACATATTACATGTGTAAGAAGAGATCACCATTAATGAGTTCATAGTTTATCAAGCTACAAGCCCCTTGATTGGTTGGTGGATAGTCTCACCTTACCCAAACCCCTCAACCCGGTTATTAAGGTAGAAGACCCTTGATTGGTTGGTGGACACTCCCACCCTACTACCCTTGGTGATTGAGATACAAACCCCTCAACCCGGTTATCAAGATACAAACCCCCTGATTGGTTATCAACGTACAAACACTTCGACATTGTTAATCGGGCTCTTAACCCCCCCCCCCCCCCCCCCCCCCCCCGCCCCCCCCCCCCCCCCCCCATCTGCGCAAGTATCATATACATACATTTTCTTCATCATCATAAAGTCATGCAACTCTTAAGACATGCATTGGACCTTCATTCCTCAAGAAACCATAACTGGACATTTTATCAAACACTTGATAGGTATACAATTCTAGTATAAAATCATGCAATTAAAAAGTGAAATAATGCAAGAAATCTTGAAGTAAATCATCCCACCAATACTCATATAACACCCCTACATCTTACAATACTAGTACAATACAAATGAAACATAATATGGTTTGGTCAAATTAGCGCCCATTTTTAAAAGTGTTCGAATTTCACGTTATAGGGGGATATGTTCATCTAACGCTTAAGAGGGTCGAGTGTATACATGGTTTGTGTCAAATTGAGGAGATCATGGCCTTAAATGAAGTAAGAGAATTGAGGTGCTTGTAGGACTTAAGAAGCTAGCAGGTGAGTCACCTACTTGTTTAGCTTAAATTGCTAGCTAAACGGAGCGAGGTCCGACATTGAATAGGTTCAAGTCTGATTATGAATAAAGTCCGTGTTAAGGGTGTAAATTTGGCCCATGTTTTAGCATCAAGGACTATATTTTTATCCCAAGAAGAATATTAAAATGGCCCAAGTGCATCACAACTCACTTGACTATTTGGGCCCAAAACTAACTAAGAGGAACTTGGAAAATGGGCAGCCAAGGCCTATCAACTTTGAGACCCATTAGGCCCAAGTGTGAGAGTCAAGCTGTTGTATCACCAGATTCTTAATGTGTACTAACATGTGGTCAAAAAGGCAAGAGAAGGTCGGCCAAAAGAGCCTTTAAAAATGGCTCAAAAGTAGCCCCTTAAGTCATTTTACTTGCAACAA
>JAOTQR010016640.1:0-17485 GCA_025774065.1 Solanum ossicruentum
CAAAAGAATTTTTATTCGTCAAACTCACTTAATTCCATACTCCCGCACCTTAAGTTAATAAATTTCCAAGATATATCAACCCCCACAATTGTTCCCGAATTAATAATTGACCTTTAAGTAGCTACGGGGTCTAACATTATTATAAACAGGAAGCTATAGGATGTTACGAGCTGTCACTCTTCATTGTGATCTAAATTCGTGCAATTGAGTTGAATACACTATAAACTTCTTTTCTGACTCATGTGTTACGCAATTACAGATCATTCCTCCAAGACATGTAGTAGCCCAAAGGATTGCCTCAGCTAGCACTACTGAGAACCCGACTTTAGAGATGCCTCCCTAAATAGAAATGAGGGGTTGAGGTAGACCACCCAGGATAGCTAGTGTTCCTGCTCCACCTGCTCCTACCTTCGAGGCCGAATTTTGAGGAGCCATAGCTACGCTTACCTAGTTAGTAGCTGCTTAGAGTGGGTATCAGGGTTCACCTGCCCCTAGCTCTAGTTCTCAGGAGGCCACAATTGTTTCTAGATTGAGAGATTTCTTCCGAATGAAACCACCGACCTATACTAGATCTAATGTTGAGGAGTATCCCCAAAATTTCATTGATGAGATGTGGAAGGTGCTGAAACCTATGCATGCCACTGAGACTGAAGGAGTTGCGCTTGCTGCCTACCAACTCAAAGACGTTGCCAATATTTCGTACAACCAGTGGGAGGAAAGTTGAGGTTAGGATGCTGAGCTTACTACTTGGGATGTGTTTGAGAGTGACTTTCTTGATCACTTCTTTCCTTAAGAGTTGAGAGAGGCTAAGATCAAGGAGCTTATGTATCTGAAATAAGAGGGGATAACAATCAAAGAGTATAGCCTAAAATTCATCTAGTTGTCCAGGTATACACCAGATGTAGTTCTGAATATGAGAGCGAAGATGAGAAAATTTTTAGCTAGGTTGGGTATACACGTGAAGAGAGAGTGTAAGGCAGCGTTGTTGATCTGGGGTATGGACATTTCCAGAATGATGGTCTATACCCATCAGACTGAGGAAGATAAGAAGAAAGACAGAGAGGAGCATCTGAGTAAGAAGGCCAGATCAGCAGGGCCTGAGTTCAGTTAGAGTAACCAGAATAAGGGAGATAAGTCCTATTTCCAGAAGAGGTCTTCTGCCTATGTACCATCTTTAGCTGGTGCACCAACTCCTAGCCATTAGAGGTCCCAAGGTTAGCCAAGCTTTAGGGCATAGGGTGCATAGTCTCAAGCAAGTGCACCTCTTAGCTCTAAAGGGAAGCCATCTTGTGGGAAATATGGCAAGATGCATTTGGGAGAGCATAGAGATAGAGGTAATGCTTTCTATAAGTATGGCCACTTAGGAACCTTTCAGAACGATTGTCTGATATGGTGAAATAAGGCCCAGACTTCTACCATAGCACCACCAGTAAGATATAATCAGTGAGTTGCTATACTAGGGGCAGGCGGTGGGACAAACTATTTATATGCAATTGGGAACCGATAGGATATTTTGATGGGTATGTTTTGAGTCTTTACCTTCCCATGTTATGCTTTACTTAATGTGGGTGCAACTTGCTCTTTTGTTATGCCATATGTAGCGAGTAGATTTGAGATTCTTCTTAAGTGTTTGTTTGAGCCATTTTCTATTTCTGCTCCTGTTGGTGAGTTCATTCGAGCTAAGAGGGTCTATAGAGAATGTGTGGTGTTTATCTATCATAGGGATACTCTCATTGATTTGACTGAGTGAGAAATTGTTGATTTCAATGTGATCCTTGGTATGGATTAGCTTCGCGCTTGCTATGCCTCTGTTGATTACAGAATTTGGACTGTCAAATTCCACTTTTCGAATGAGCCTGTTATTGAGTGGAAGGGGGAGTCTTCTATGCTAAAGGGTAAGTTTATTTCATACCTAAAGTCCCAAAAATTGATCTCTGAAGGATTTATCTATCACCTCGTGCGAGTCAAGTCCGATGATGTTGAGCCCCTTTCCCTTAAGTTTGTTCTAGTGTTGAATGAGATTCCTGATGTTATTTCTTGAGGACTTTCCTCGAGTCCTTTATGATAGGGAAATCGATTTCAGGATTAATGTTCTTCTTGACACCCAACCTATCTCTATTCCACCATATAGAATGTCCCATACGGAGTTGAAAGATTTGAAGAAGCAACTGAGGGACTTGTTAGAGAAAGGATTCATAAGACCAAGTGTCTCTCCATGGGGTGCTCCAGTCCTATTTATGCAAAAGATTGATGATTCTTTGAGGATGTGCATTGATTATCGGCAATTTAATAAGGTGACTATTAAGAATAAGTATCCTCTTCCAAGGATTGATGACTTGTTCTACCAGCTTCAGGGTACCACTATTTTCTCTAATATAGACCTCTGATCAGACTATCATTAGTTGAAAGTGAGAGAGTGTGACATCTCGAAGACGACTTTCCGAACATGGTATGGTCACTTTGAGTTCTTAGTGATGTCTTTTTTGTTGACGAATGCACCCGTAGCTTTTATGGATTTGATAAATAGAGTGTTCCAGCAGTATCTCGACATTTATGATTGTGTTTATTGGTGACTTTTTGGTGTACTCTAGAGATGAGGAGGAGTATGCCAATCACCTTAGGATCTCTTTGTAGAGACTCTGAGACAATAAGTTATATGTGAAGTTCTCTGATGCGAATTTTGGCACATATTTGTGGCCTTCTTAGGCCATGTGATTTCTAGAGATAGAATCCGAGTGGATACTCAAAAGATCGTGGCAATCAAGAATTGGTGAAGGCCAACCTCACCAATCGAGATAAGAAGTTTCTTAGGTTTAGCTGGCTACTATCAAAGATTTTTTGAGGGAGTTTCTTCCATATGTGCACCATTGACCAAATTGACTCAGAAGAAGGTCAAATTTCAATGGTTCGACGAGTGTGAGAGGAGTTTCCAAAAGCTAAAGACGAGGTTAACCACTGCACCCATGTTGACCTTGCCTGACGGGAGTGATGAATTTGTGATCTATTGTGATACTTCGAATGTTTGATTGGGATGTGTGTTGATGCATAAAGAGAAAGTTATTGCCTATGCTTTGAGACAACTTAAGGTGTATGAGAAGAATTACCCCACTCACTATTTGGAGTTGGTAGCAGTAGTGTTTTCACTCAAATTATGGAGCCACTATTTATATGGGCCACATGTGGATGTGTTTCCAAACCACAAGAGCCTGCAATATGTCTTCACCCAAAAAAAGCTTAATTTGAGGCAGATAAGACATCTTGAGTTGCTTAAGGACTACGACATGAGTATCCCGTACCATCCAGGTAAAGCTAACGTGGTTCATAGACTAGCACGACTGGGAGTCCAACTAAAAGAGTCAGGTGAAGGAAGAGTTCATGTGCACAATGGGTCTGCATCATCCCTAGTAGTGGAGGTAAAAGAGAAACAAGATGCATGTCCAGTCCTATTACAATTAAAGGACGATGTGCATAAGCAGAAGGGGTTAGTTTTTACAAAATAGGGAGACGGAGTGTAAAGGCATTAAGGCAGATTGTGTGTTCCAAATATTGATGGGGTTCAAGAGAGGATCATGGTAGAGGCCCACAATTCAAGATATTCCATTCACCCAGGGTCTAATAAGTTGTACCATGACTTGAGGGAAATCTCTTGTGGAGCAGAATGAAGAGAGACATTGCCGAGTTTCTCTCTAACTGTAAAACTATTAACAAGTTAAAGTTGAACACTAAAAGACCACGTGGAGTAGCTCAGAACTTTAATATTCCATAATTGAAATGGGAGATGATCAACATGGACATTGTTACCAGTTTATTGAGGTCCCATAGATAGCATGACTCTATATGGGTGATAGTTGATTGGATGACTAAGTCTGCTTAGTTCTTAGTGGTCAAGATGACCGACATTGCAGAAGACTATGCGTGGTTGTATATAAGGGAGACTGTTAGGTTGCATGGGGTCCCTTTGTCCATCATCTCAGATAGAGGAGCTCAATTCACCCCCCTAGTTTTTGAAGTTATTTTAGAAGGGTTTAGGTACAAAGGTGCTCCTTAGCACAACCTTCCACCCTCAAATGGATGACCAGGCAGAACGTACTATTCAAACATTAGAAGATATGTTGAGAGCTTGCGTCATTGATTTTAAGGGTAATTAGGATGACCACTTTCCTTTGATAGAGTTTGCAAGCAATAATAGCTTCTACTCAAGCATTTAGATGGCCCCATATGAGGCACTCTATGGGAGGAGATGTAGGTCACCGATTGGATGGTTCAAAGTAGGTGAAGCAGAGTTGATTGGATTGGAATTGGTTCACCAAGTGATGGAAAAGGTGAAAATCATTCAAGAGAGGTTGAGGACTGCACAGAGTAGACAGTTACCCTACACAGATGTCAGAAGAAAAGACTTAGAGTTTGAGGTCAATGAGTGGGTATATTTGAAAGTGTCGCCCATGAAAGGTATGATGAGGTTTGGAAAGAAAGGGAAGTTGAGTTCGAGGAACATTGGCCCTATCAGATCATGAAGAGAGTAGGCAATAGGGCTTATGAGTTAGAATTACCCCAAGAGTTAGAGGTCATCCACCCGGTCTTCCATATTTCTATGCTTAAGAAGTGTTTGGGAGATCCACAGTTGGTAGTGCCTGTCGAGAGTATTAGAGTGAGAGCCAGTCTGAGTTATGAGGAGATCCCTATACAAATCCTTGATCGTTAGGTTCGATAATTGAGAAACAAAGAGATTTTATCCTTTAAAGTATTGTGGACGAATCAATTTGTATAAGAAGCTACTTAGGAAGCGGAGGAGGATATGAAGGCCAAATATCCTCACTTATTCCAACCTACCAATGATGAGAGGGTTGACGGTAAGTATTATTCCCCTAAATTCGTGAATTTCCTATTCCTTGAGTCTTCCTTTTTGTTCTCTGTACGATAGGGCTCTAGAGTCCGAGTGAGTATTGATGTGATGCATTAATTGTTTAACTATTTACTTGGTAAACTTCTTTCTTTATTGATTGCACGAGTAAGATGAGAGCGGATTGAATCTTAGAGTCCATAGGTAAATCTGTGCCTTGTGCAAAATCTCTTGTTACCCATCATTCGAGGACAAATGATCTCAAGAGGGTGATATTAGGACACCTAACTCTACCCTCATATGTACCTATGAAGCAAGCCTATTTTCTACATATGGGAAGTGTATTAGAGTCATAAGAGATCTCTAGCTTAGACGAGATCAAGACCTTTCTATAATTGAGTTTTGATGTTGGATTGTTCTAGGGTGAAATATAAATGATCATAAATCTTAGAACCCAAAGTACTGGATGACCCACGACATACCAAAGGAAATCCCTTTGAGTTAGCTTTCCAACACAACTGGTTTCACTTTATTCCGAGTTTGGAGTCAAAAGTTATTGTCATTTTACTGAAGACTTTCAGTGTAGAGTTGCACCTACGAGACCGAGTTACGAGTCGAAATCAGGTCTAAGAGACTGGTTAATTTATGAGTTGATGATGAGATAATGATGAGATGATGATAAGTTGATTTATGACGATGATGAGTCAATAATGACTTATTTGATAAGTTGAGCATGATTTAGTCTTGGAAGAAGTATCAAGCACTGAGTGGGCAGCGAGTATACTTCTACTTTAACCCAAAGAACTGCATTGCCAGCATAGGATAGTCATTACAACTAGTCTGACGGCTCCTCTGTCCCAAAAATGGACAGTTATTATGGATCCAAGAGAGAGTTGATTGCCCTTTTCGTGACAAGTTAAGGGCCGACGTGGCAATGATGCTAATTCGTTGTGCATCACCTAACTTAAGGTGGTGGGATGCGGATGTTGATTAAGAGAACTCCTAAGCAACCTTGATTGAGCATGATATTTCAAAGTGAGTCTATTTATTATATACATATTTTTAAAGCATGATTTACTTCGAATGTGTATACATTGAGTTGATCATGAGTTGTTGAGTTGAGATGAATAAGTTGAGCCTTATTTTCTTGAGCCATTTTACATACCAGTATGTTCCATATATTGACGTCCATTTTGGGCTTGCATTGTTTTATGATGCAGATATAGTAATAGAGTGCTTCAGCACGCGCATTGTTGAGGTATGGATCAGTACATCCCTCGAGTTTGGTAAGCGCCTCCTAGTATCTCGGAGGAGCCCTTATATCATTCATTATTTTGAGTACTTTTCTTTCTTGATTAAGGTGCCCATGGCTTGTCATGGAACATTTCTAGACTGATAGTAGAGGCTTCGTAGACATTTGAGTGGAGGTTTTGGATAAGTCTCTGTGTCTAAACTATTTCCATTTATACTATGATATAGTAGAGTTATTTATATATGTATATATACTCATCTTTAATGCTTATTTATCGATTTATTCTTCTGCTGTTCGGGGGCTAGCGATGGTCTCTGAGAGCCGGCCACACCAAAGGTACCCTCTAGGGGCGTGACAATGGCTTTACTCCTAATGGTGGTATCCATGTAGAAGAAACTTCTATACCCAGAGCAACTATAGAGAATGTCATCGAGAATATGGGGATGGGTGTTTCTTCTGGACCTTCAACTATAGAATATAGAAGTGCGCGTGAATCATCCACCGAAATAAGTTATCTGTTAAACTATTTTCCACCATGAATCTGAAATATGGCGTCTTGCAACAAGGATAGATCTTGACTGTTGTTTTACCCATCTAATCATCCAATGTTTGTGTAGCCTTCCGATGAGATGATGTTGCACAAAGCCAGCCCAAAAATGAAAAAAGAGAAAGGTATTGTATGATGGTGTTTGACTTCAATTCTGTCTTATCTTATTATTGACTTAAGTGTGTAATATATTTTCTGTTACTTCCATATAGAATCTGACTATTCTTTGAGACAGAGGAATAGTAATTGCTGTTTTAGTAATAAGCGCTACAAAAAAAGCAACTTTTAGCAGCAACAAATGTGAATATCAATAAAAAGTGTTAATGATTTTAGTGGTATATTAATAGGCTTAAGGGATATTTACAAAGAGTGCTAAAATGTAATTTTCAATATAATTGCCACTTAAAAACTGTAATTAGCGGTAATTAAGCTATTTCCATTAATTAATTGCTGCTAAGAATTATTTTTGGTGTAATATGACAAGAAAAGTACAAGATTACATAAGCTTAGTAATCGCACACATAAATATCATCGTAAGAGATGAAGAAATATGAGCGATGAAGTGGTAGATATTTCTGCGATTATTTTTAAATGGTGATGTAATAAATCAATTAGGCTCTAATACTTTAGAGGGTATTCTTTATTTTGAATTTTGGTTTTGATAGGTGCAGAAGATGTTTTCCTGATAAAAGTTTTTGGTTTCACTTTTTGGACACAAATGGACTTTTGCTTTTGTTGGGAACTCTAAAGTTACTTGTTGGTTTTATTATCACTCTCTATTGATCAGAGGTGTTCATCAGTTGGTTTTTACGATTTTGAGACACTACTATTCTATAGTTTTTGTAATTATCCCTTTTATGAAATTCTTTACCAATATTAAACTTATTGATATATTTCAATATTGTTCGATTTTTCTCTTATCAATTTTAGTTTGATAACTTCCATCTGTTGTGCTTAGATAGAAAACTGTTGCTTTAGTTGTTCTTTTTAAAGATCAGGTGCTAGAACAAAAGAAACCATAAGAAAGCTTCATGCATTTGAGAATAAGTATTGATTAAGTAAAAAGATAATCAAACAATTTCACATTTCTTCAAGCTTATGTTATTCATTATCTGTTTAATAACAATCTCTTTCTGGATCTTTCCATGAAGTATTTCCTTTTTACTAATGATTTTATTAAAAAAAAGGTTCTTATATAATATTTATAGTAATCCAAAAGGCTATTCATTGCACATAAGAAACTATAGGGTTAGATGTGAGCCATTTTTATAACGAGGTGTATATCATCTCTAAATGGCAAGTTGCAGAGTATATCAGATTCTTTTTTCAATTTTTAATTCTAGATTTGCCTTTTTGTGGATAATAGGTTTGATTTATGATGTACTTTAATGATATAAATAAAAACATATATTCATTATATCATGCCCAATAGTTTGACTAGGATAAAAATAACATATATTTTCTTTCCTTCCCATTTTATATGACACTATTTTATTTGGTATAATATTTAGGAAAAACAGAAGACTTTTGATGTAAGAAAATATTGTTAAGTATCGCCCAATAATATTTATCCAAAGAAGGTGTAAATTTTGTTACTTAATAATAGTTTAGGTATCATTGATCTCATTTGTTTTACTCAAGAAAGATGTAACCATAATAGTAGGATCAACCAGAGGGTCAAGGCACAAAAGCTAGGAACTCAGGCCGCAACATTTTGGGGGCCTCAGTTTTTTTTTACTCGATATTGGTATATATATTGAATACTTTTTACTCAATTTTTTTCTCTCTGACTAGAATTCAAGACCTCTAGCTAAGGGAGGATGAGACTCAACTATTATCTTCTATAGATGTATAGATTAGTTTTTAAATAATGTATAAAAGTATAAAAGTAAAATATTTTAGGAATACTCAAACACGTTATCGAACTTTAAGAAAAAAGCTCATCTATATTATCCATTAAAAGTTGGGCTAATCTATGCCATTATCCTTTAACAAAGTGCTCATTCGTGCTGTTATTTCTAATTAAAAATGCCTACAATTTAAACATACCACTTTGCATATGTGGCCAATAATGATATGGCCAAGTCATTAATTAAATCCTTTTTGTTTTTGAAAAAATGGCTTTAGGACATTAATTTTAAGTCACCTATGCATAATGAGCAGGATTTTAAGTTGAAGTGTGTGTTTGGGGACACAATAAGAACTTAAGCAACCACTAGTTTACGTAGAACAAATTTTATTAGTATTTGCTTCTCATTTACCACAAAGTTGAATTTAATATATTGTAAGAAGAGGTAGAATCTAGAATGTATTATAGAAATCCAAACAAAGATTATATTCAACTCTTCTTTCCTTCTAAACGTTACATTTCTTGTCTTTTTTCAAGTTATTTCTTTTATTGATTTTAATTACAACATTTCTTTAGTGAATTGAGTAATGATTTTTTGATTTTCTAAATCAAGTTTTGATTTTTCTTTTATAAAATTTCATTTTTGAACAAAAATCTATTTTTTGATTTATTTCATCTATTCCATGACCGGAAGATCTGTTCTACCCAAAATAGGAATGGACTAGGGTTGGGAGAATACAAGTACTCTCTTTCGAATTTAGGAAACTCTATTGAAATTCTATCTGATTATTGAGTTATTGAATCTTGCGTTGTATTTTTTTTAGTGAGTTGGAAAAAAGACCCTACATTTAGTTTATTTGATCAAAAACCCTATATACGAGAATTCTGATTTTTATTTGGATGATAAAAATTCGGGGTTCTCTAAATTTTCAATCCGAACTTTGTTAAATTGAAAGAGATTTTTCTTTAGGCATTTCAGTTTGTTGAGTGCTTTAAGAAAATAATTTTACGATTCCAAAGACATCATGGATCTACTAAAATCAGATACGATTTGAATTGTCTTCTTTTATGGTGATATCATTAATCTTTATCAAAGATTCACTCGGCGTTTGCACAAACTATTTAAATAATCATCAAGATTGATTTTCCCTAGCTTAAGAAATGATTTCTTTTGATCTAAGCCTTGGAATGAAAGAACTTCATCATTTGTTATTTTTCTCGATTATTGGATTCAAATTTAGCTTTATCTATTGCATTATTCGTATAGTATACATCTCAGTTCTATGGTTTATGACGCTCATGTCAAAAAATTCTCTTTCTGATAACTTGCTAGAAATAATATTGTATTTACTATTCTGCAAGTTTGATGTTCTTGAAACATTTCCTTCATTTTCTTAATTTGTGAGTATCTAGATGTTCACTTATTGTTTAGTACAATGATCCTGACTATTTCTTTTCCTAATGTATGTGCACCTTGTGAAAAGTAAAGATGATCATTTGGAGGTTAAAAAAAAACTTCTAGAGAGCTTTCTAGAATTCTGTAAAGTAATATCTTTTATATTTTAATTTAGTAAAAATCTAGAAGTGTAAAATAATTTTTAGAAGCATCCCTATACAAGTATAAATAGTGGTGATAATCATTTCTATACAACCCAAACCAAAAACTGAAGAATTGAAAGCAATTCTATAGTCTTCTTCCGAACTACTTACTTCTCCTTTCCATTTTCCCCTTCTCAAGTTACGGCTCTACATTTAAGAAATATTCTAAGTAATCCGAAGAAAAATCACATTGAATCTACTTTCATCAAGGTTGACAACAAGTCATCAATATCTATGTCCAAAAATCCGATTCAACATGGATGTAGCAAGCATATAAAATTGAAGTTTCATGCTTTCAGGCTAAAGATAAGGAAGGTGAAGTTCTATCATGCTAAGGGTAAATTTGAAGTTCAAAGGTCTAAGCTGAAGTAAGAAAAATCTCAAGGAGTGTTAGAAAATGAGATTGTTCTAGAAAGTTTTTGTTAACCCAGGTTTTTAAAAATATTTTGTTTAGTATATAACGTATAGTTGTCCTTTTTTTGTAGAATATGTCTTTGTAAAAAGTACAATATATAGTAGTTGGTATTAGAAAACTATCTTGAAATTTGTTACAAAATCTGTATAATAATGTACACAGATAGTATAGGGATTTGATAGATAATATAGTTGATTGTAGGGATTTGAATATTTAGTTACTATTGTCAGCTTATTTAGTTACTTTAGTAGGCTTGATCCTCCATGTATTTATATCATTGTTCTTTTTAAACAATAGAAAATTTATTCTCTCCATGTCTTATCAATGACATGGTATCAGAGCCATTACTGCCTTTTTTAGTTGAGTTATCTCCCTCACAGCTTCAGAGTCAGTTTCTATCTTAAAGGTCAAATTCTCTCTTTCTAGGTTGGTTGTTCACAATACAATCTCTTTCCAGTCAGTTTCTTTTTGGAAATTAACAGAGTTGTTGGATATTTTGAGCCTATCTCTAGCAATTTTTTTCGATCACTGGAATTCAGATTCCACTATGGACGATGACTTCATTATTTTGAAATTCTCCGATTTTGGTTGTTGCTGGTTCAAATCCCCTTTCTGAATCTTAATTGGTTCTTTATCCAAAACTTTTGGCTATTCATCTTTTAGTTTCTTATTACTCTGTGAACTGCTGGGAATTCTAGCCATCTGAACACTGTTTTGGGATATTTTTATTTTCTATGGATTGCTTTATTTGTGAGTTTGGGAATATGATTTTGGTTTCAGCAAAAGAATTTGCTAAAACCTCTGATAAGAAACCATTGAAGGAACCCATTACTGTTAATGCTTTTATGGAGTCAGATAAGACATGCCTTATGACGTCTTCAAATAAATGGGTGATTGATTCAGGTGCAACAAATCACATGATAGGTAATCCTAATATGATTTCGAGCTTTCAGTCATACAAAGCACCCTCTCCTATTGTTGTAGCTGATGGATCAACTTGTAGCATTGTTGGATCCGAAATTATGAAACCAACACCCTCTATTACCCTCATCTGTATTAAGTTTACCAAAGATGGCCTTTAATTTGATTTCTAGTATCAAAGTGACCAGCAAGCTTAATTGTTAGATTTCGTTCTTTTCCGACTATTATTTGTTTTATGATCTTAAGAAAAATCAGGTTATTGGTAAAGGACATATATCTGACAATCTGTATATCCTTGATGAATGGGAGCCTCAATTTATTGCCTGCTCTAGTATTGTTTCTCCATTTCAAGCACATTGCCAATTGGGATATCCTTCTTTACCTTTATTAAAGAAGTTATATCCTCAATTTCAGAATATTTCTACATTGAAATGTGAGTCATGTCGATTTGCAAAAAATCATCGTAACTCATCAAGTCCAAGAATCAACAAGTGGGCTGAGTCGGCTTTTGAATTAGTTTACTCTGATGTTTAGTGACCATGTCCGATCATCTCCAAAACTGTACACAAGTATTTTGTCACTTTTGTAGATGATTTCTCTTGGATGACTTGGATTGTTTTTATGAAGAGTCATTCTAAAGTATTCACTCATGTTTATGCCTTCTATGCTGAAATTAAAACTTAGTTTAATGCTTCTGTGCATATTTTAAGAAGTGATGATGCTAAAGAATACATGTCAGAATTGTTTCAGTCATATATGAGAAAACATGGTATTCTTCATCAGTCTTCGTGTGTTGATACACCTCAAAATGGAGTTGCTGAAAGGAAGAATAGACATCAACTTGAGACAGATCGAGAACTTTTGTTCCAAATGAAAGTTCCCAAACTGTTTTGGGCAGATGCAGTTTCTACAACTTGTTTTCTGATCAATCGCATGTCATCTACTGTGCTTGTTGGTAATGTTCCCTATAGTGTTCTTTTTCCAAACAAGCCACTATTTCCAGTGGAACCTAAGGTGTTTGGAAGCACTTGTTATATTCGAGATATTCAACCATCAGTTACCAAGTTGGATCCTAAACACTTGAAGTCTTTTTTTATTGAGATATTCTCGCTTTCAGAAAGGATATTGTTGTTACTCTACTGAACTAGGAAAATATTTGGTGTCAACTGATGTAGCCTTTGCGGAGGGTACACCATTCTTCTATGCACCTCCCATTTCTACTAGCTAGGGGGAGTAAGATAGGTGGCTAGTGTACCAGGTTACTAGGGCTACACCAGAATCATCAGATGATGTTTCACATACATCGTATAGTTCTTTAGTTGAGCACGAATCAACACTAGTTCCACCCACTCTACCAAGACCGTTGGTTGTTTAGGTTTATTCTAGGAGGTGAAATGCTAATGATACCTCTTCTGCACCAGTTCCTTCATCATCAGATCCTATTCCAGGTGATCCTCTAGACGATCTTGACTTTCCTATTGCTATTCATAAAGGTTCACGCACTTGTAAATCCACATACTCCATTGGTGATTTTGTTTCCTTTGATCAGTTATCTCCTGCTTCTAGATCTTTGATTGCATCTCTATACTCTATTTCCATACCCAAAACTATTAAGGAGGCTTTGAATTATTCTGGATGGTGTGAAGCAATGCTTAATGAAATACATGCCTTAGAGGAAAACCAAACTTGGGATTTGGTGGATTTACCTAGTGGAAAGAAAGCAGTAGGAAGCAAGTGGGTCTTCACAATCAAAGTTAATCTAGATGGCTCTGTGGCAAGAGTTAAACCTAGAATTGTGGCCAAGAGATATGCTCAGACTTATGGGGTGGATTGTTTAGACACCTTCTCTCCAATTGCCAAACTCACTTTTGTCTGCTTGTTCATTCTCTAGTCGCTTCTGAGAATTGTCCATTGCATTAGTTGGATATTAAAAATGCATTCCTTCATGGTGATCTCCACAAAGAGGTTTATATGGAGCAACCACCTGGTTTCATTGCTTAGGGGAGTATGGAAAGGTTTGTCACTAGACAAAGTCCTTGTACGACTTGAAACAGAGCCCTCGAGCTCAGTTTGGAAAATTCAGTGAGGTAGTTCAACGTTTTGGATTGAAGAAGAGCAAATGTGACCATTCAGGCTACCATAAATAATCTGCATCTAGAACTATTCTCCTTGTTGTATATGTCGATAACATTGTCATTACAGGGAGTTATTTTGCAGGAATCTCTTCTGTCAAGTCTTTCTTACATAATAAGTTTCATACAAAGGACTTAGGACAACTGAAATACTTCTTGGGAGTAGAAGTATCTAGAAACAGGAAGGGTATTTCCATATATTAGATACTAGAAAGTTAGCAGCCAAACCTTGTAGTACTCCAATTGTTCCCAATGTACATCTTATTAAAAATGATGGTAATCCTTTTGATGATCTGGAGAGATATAGAAAGTTGGTTGGGAAGTTAAACTACTTTACTGTGACTCGTTCCGATATTGCTTTTGCGGTAAGTGTTGTTAGCCAATTCATGTTTGCACCTATGGTCAAACATTTGGAAGCTTTAGAATAAATCCTATGTTACTTGAAAGGAGCTCCTGGACTGGGCATATTATATAGAAATCACGGTCATACTTGTGTGGAGTATTTTGTAGATACTAATTAGGTTGGTTCCAAAATTCATAGAACATCTACTACAGGTTATTGTATTTTGGTTGGAGGTAACCTAATATCATGGAGGAATAAGAAGCAGGGTGTTGTATCACGATCCAATGCAGAATCTGAGTATAGATCTTTCACAATCTACATGTGAGATTGTGCGGATACATCATCTTTTATCTAAAACTGGGATGAAGCATCATACCCCAATAAAACTCTAGTGTGATAATCAAGTTGCTTTTCATATTGCCCCAAATCCGGAGTATCATGAATGAACTAAATATATTAAGGTTTATTGTCATTTTATTCATGAGAAGATTCAGGGGAACCTGATTTGCACTAGCTACGTGAAGACAGGAGAACAACTAGCTGATTTATTTACAAAAGCATTGCATGGAACTTGAGTTGACTGTCCTTGTAACAAGCTGGGCATGATCAATATCTATGCTCCAGCTTAAGGGGGAGTGTTACAAAATCTGTATAACAATGTACATAGATAGTATAGGGATTTGATAGATAATATAACTGATTGTTAGGGATTTGTTAGTTACCATAGTTAGCTTATTTAGTTACCTTAGTTAGCTTGTCCCTCCATGTATTTATATCATTGTTCTCTTTGAATAATAGACAAGTTATTCTCTCCATGTCTTATCAATAACAAAATTAAACCAAGAGTTTAAAATTACATGGACTCTTAACAAATATTAAGAGTTTTCAAGTTGTCAAGGATAGTATATTCTTTTATATCTTTCTAAAAATTCTTTTCTCTTCTGCCTATTTAGAGGCCTGAGCTCATATTACCGCTGATTGAGGATATAACACTAGAAGGACAACTAGTTTCGTACTTACTTGTGTTGAATAATTGGGCCATGTTATCTCAAACTACAAGGATTACAGTGTTGATATTATCTTGAAAATTCTGATGTTTGCAGGGTTATTGGACACCATATTAATTAATGGAGTTGCTATAGAGTCCTCCTTTCCGCTAGCAGTTAGACTCATTTACTTATGTGAACGATCGAAATCTCATTTTGTTCCATACACCTTTCTAGGTATGCTTATAGGGCATCTATAAATTTGACTCTCTTCTTACTACAGGTTCTTCGAACTGGATAAATAGATCTGACTCAGTTTGGAATTGATCCAAGTCAATGTAAGCAAGCATTGTTTGATCATTCATCTCGGTAGCTGAAAGCAATGAAACACTAATACACTTCTTTCAATTATATGAGGCCCACGAATGGTGTTTTAACACCAAAGTTTGAAGTTTTATCGCTTTACTCATTGGATATTGAAATTGTCTTTTTCCTCTCGACTATTTCTGCGTTTTTATATCCTCTGTTGTCATTATCTATCTTATATAAATTTTCTCATATTTACTAAATATTATGTGCTTTTCGTTATTAGTTTCTCAATCTATTTCCTTTTATCTTCCTTCTTTTGTTTTTCATATTTAGTTTATACTACTTATGATGTTATGACCAAACAATATTGTTACTCTAATATTGATAAACGTGCTTTTTCAATTGATTAGTCTAACATAAATTGCTATATGTTATTGAAAAATATTCGTACTTGTAAAAGATACTTTAAGATAAACAAAAATGGAAAGTTTTTCCAAATAAATTATTAGCCTAATGCAATCTGAAATTTGACACATGAATTAGAAGAAGCAAAATGAAAAAATTTATGGTTGTTCACTCGATCAATTCATTTTAAATTGGTTGTGTATTCAATTTTTTAAAGGTGAATCAAATATGAATCAACTCATAATATCCACCCATTAATATAGCTGAGGTCTTATGTTGATGGCATGATTTGATTGTACTACATGCATTGTAAGAGATGATTTTTAGACCTCCAAATTCAGAGATGAATGACCAGTTATCCAACGCTTGATGCAAGATATCTCAAAAATTATAAAAGCACTAGACACCTTCCAAACTTTAGACGATCTTAAATATTGTGTAGTGGATGAAGAAGAGCATAGCCAGTCGTTAGGAAATTATCACGACCAAAGCCTAGGGTGTAGACGTGACACGACGCAAGGGGAACTCGAAAGGGACCCCAAATAAGCCTCTTAGAGCATCATTGCACATCCTTGGTCACGAAAGCAATAAATCAAGCATCAAAAGATAAAAGAATAGGGAAATCGGGGCTAAGGGAAAATACTTCCATATCATCATATGTAAGCGACAAGAATCAAGCGCATATCATAGATACATAACATGTCCAACAACACCTTTAATACATAGATAAGAGCGGGGGAAAAGACAATGTAACCAGGCTCACGCTCATAGTCAAAATAGACAATAAAGAAGAATGTCTCAATACTTAATAGGAGAAGTATTGACTAAGGTCCCCGAAGTGGAGGACTCACCAACTAGATTGAATAGCACCAAACTAGCCACGTGGAGGAGGATGATCAACTTGGACTCCGATTCCTACATGATGACATCATGTAGGCATAGAGTATGCATTAGTACATTTGAATGTACTAAGTATGTAGGATGTAATGCAAACAAGAAATATGCATCATAATCAAAATGCATAACAATAACCAATAGGCATAATATCACAATATGGCATGTATGATGAATGCATAACTAGAACATGCTTAAGTAACTCATGCTCATAAAGAATATCATATGTGTAGAAGAGATCAAGCTAGATTTCCAAATGTACACCCCTTTGGTAGGTTAGAGATGATGTCATCCCATTACTTTGGTGGATGAGTACAAACCCCTATCTAGGTTACCGATAGTACCGTCCCATCACCATGGTAGAGAAGTACAAACCTTTCCCTAGGTTGATGAGTAAAAACTCCCATATAGGTTAGTGAGGATGCCACCCCATCACTAGGTGGAGAAGTACAAATCCTTCCCTAGGTTGATGAGTAGAAACTCCCATCTAGCTTATCCGGGTTCTTAGTCACCGCAAATTAGATATGGTCTAAGGCAATGCTTTATATAGAATTTATCATGTGCATAAGCTCATTTCATTATCATATAGTCATCCATATCATATCTCATTCTTTTGACCTTCAACTCCTCAAAAAACCATATCCAGACATTTTATCAAACAGTTAGAGGGTGTGTAATACTAGTATAAAATCATGAAATATAGAGATGAAATCATGGAAGAAAATCCACTGTAAAACCATCAATCAACACCTTGCAACATCCTCAAGCAATATACATCAAAATCCCTCCTCAAATCTTATAATAGCTCAAATATTTATAGCTCAAATCATGGCAAGACAGTCAGAACTTTACATAGCTTTAACATAGTGTGCAGCGAATTTCATAATAATCAAGACCCATTTGTAAATCAACTTTCAATCATGCAATTTGAGTAAAAGGAGGCTTGGGTATCATGGGTGAAAGGAACCCATGAAAGAAACCCATATACCTTAG